>JBBPMD010000177.1:0-42552 GCA_038090095.1 Zangia roseola
GGCTAGCGCGATCCCAAAGTGCGTCCACATTTTCAGGGTCAATGCTGCATACTTTTGTGTAACAGTACAGTGCCTGTTGGTTGAATCCGAGTTCCCTGACGACGTGCTCGATGACGAGAATTGGGTATTGGATTGAAATTTACCTGGATTTTCGTGCCAAGCGCTCCCACTCCTCTGAATCACGTCTGAGATGAGCGGCCATGATGCGCAGCTGAAGCGCCTTCTGTGGTTCGTTCTTATCTTCATAACACTGTGCGAGAACGGTCCATGCGGGGATGGCGCGCGGTTCGATACGGATGACTTCTTGCATGACACGAATCGCTTCGTTAAGGTTGTCGTCGATATAGGCTTGGTTGCCCTCTCCTATGAGCGCTCGAACTTGGTGTGATAGCACTGGTCCCACTCTACGTTCGCGCTGCATAATCTCTTGTTTGACACGTAGAGAATGCACTGCAGCAAAAATGACTCTACCTTCTTTCCTTTTCTCTTCCCGATCCCAGAAGCGTCCCGTAAATCGTCGCAAAACAGAGCATCCTGATCTTCAAGACGGATATCCCACTCGCGTTGCAAGACTCCCGTAGTTGAGATATCATCTGCCGTCCGGATGCCTTGTACGAGGCGTCTAGACCAAATTTTGAATACCACACAAACCCATGACAGTTGATAACATACTCAAAATCTGCATCTACCTCTGTATCTGCTGGTACGTGCGTCTGATCCTCCAACCCAAAGTCTTCACTTTCGGAAGGCTCATAGTCAGATTCGTTGGCTTCCTCCGAGTCGACGTAGTAGTCTGAGCCCGTATTCAAGTTGTCCAAGTTCATAGTCAATGGAGTTCAAACTTGGTGTCACTGTCTTATGTAAGCTTTCATTTATCGTGAACTTTGTGTGACATTCTTCACAAAGTCACCTCGATCCGAGCCTATTTGTGAAGGGTCTTTAATTCAGCGAGCCTTACTAGTAGGCTGGATTCAGACTCCCACGTCCGCCCCCTTGAGTTCCGTGGTCTTGGCTCATGTTGAACAGACTGGCCAAAGATTATATGCTGATTTCGCCAACCTTACTAGGCATCAGGGAAAAGGTAGGACCGTGCTAATATATTCTATAGTATTATATGGGTGTTGAAACCATTGGCAAATTGTGAAAAAAGGATTATAGAAGATTATAGAGGGTTATCCCAATCCTGACTTTTCCCTCAGTGATTCAGATGCTAAGACCCTGACCAAGGCACAGTGCTGTCAGTCTCAGTACAAGGCCACATTTGCGTCATTTACAGTATGGTGAGAGTTGTGAATAGCACTAGAAGTCTTGACTGTTCAGATTAGGTTTCTCCCAGGCTGCAACCCCATCGCTCACGTATGCGATCCTTTCGGCAACACGGGTGGGTAAGTCGTGAATGTATTTACATCGTGCATGCCGTTGATCGCCCCTCAAGACAACGCAAGTCTCCCATGGACACCTTTCTTATGTACCCTAGTGCAATCTCTCAAGATCCCTCACGCACTTCCGAGTTCGAACCATTCTCACTTCATGACAGGTTCAGGTCACATCACAAAAGTAACTTCCTGGTCTTATGAAATAAAAAGTGGGTTCCGGGCTTTCTGTTCTCCTCTCAACCTAGGTTTATGTAGATTCAAAGTCCCTTCCACAATCCTGCATGTCATAGCGATTGTTACTACGATATTTCGACTGCTACACCGCTGGCATTTGTCCCGCTTCTGTTGGGATGATGGCTGGGCTACCCTGGCCCTCATATGCGATATATTGTGCCTTGTCGGCGCTTGGATGGAAGTAATGCCGACGTCTTGTAAGTTCTCCTACCATAGGAAGTTTATATGACTGAGAAACCGTTGTGTGACATGTAGCAAATCCACAGCCCAAGACAAATATTCTAGGAAATTGGCTCCTTTCATTCGCACTCACCGCGGTTCTGTGGTAAGAATAGAGATAAAGGGGGATCGTAAACTAACCCTCGCATCCTCGTTGACAGGGCCGCCCGCCTAAGTATTCTATGCTCGATCGTTCGGATCGCAAATCCGGCACCATCTCTACGACGCGTTGCATACGCCGTCGGTATACTTTTCTTAGCTATGGAAGCAGGACTCCTAGCCCAGAAAGTTCTCCTTTGTGTGAATAACCACTGCTGGTTCACAAATTCCGTTGCCGTCGCACAACTCGTCAGTGAGTACGAGTCTCCGCTCATGGTCTAGGGAACTTAAGTCGTTGCAACTCATATCAAACGTAAAACCTCAAAGCGGACGTTGTTTCAGATATAATCCTCGTCGCCGCCCCGATACGTTTCCTGCGAGACATGAAGCTTCCCCAGGACCGTCGCATCCTTATTCTTTCGGCATTTTCCGCCTCCATACTCATCACCTGCGTCACAATCCTGCATTCAGTCCTTCTGTTCCATGAAACTACAAACGTGACATATAGCATCGGCCATGCCAAAGTAAGTCAGTATCGGTGCATTACCGCGTTAACCCCGTTGATCCTCCGATCACGCTAGGCTGCCTTGGCTTTATTCGTATGCAACGCCCTCGTCCTGGTCACGTTCGTGTATCGCCTGTGCCACAAGGGGAGTGTCGCTGACCCAAATTGCGCCATACCTCTTGGCACCAGCGAGGTGGAGCTTACCAGCGTTATTGAACTTCCCAGCAAATTTAGCGTGCCTACATGCCCATCCGGAGCCCTGAGTAAAGGGAATCTGGAGGCTCGGTCACAGAATAAGTCGGGCGGATCGGAACTCGACCCATCACACACAGTGGAGGGTGTTTAAACTCATTCATTACTTGAGTGTGAGGATCGCATTGTAACGAGTAATACCGACGGTGGGTATCTGTAGATGTGCCACTAGGCTACCGCCGGTTCGTCAGTGGTCTCAGATTGTAATATATGTTACATCTTGCATGAAATATGTACATACTATACATAGGAACCAATGATACCAGTAAGTACTGTACCAGTTGTCCATTGCAACGTCGAATGGGTTGAGATTTGCCCTGTCATCAACTCTGCACCTTCCATCTTCGCCCACAAGCCGCTATGTAACGTCGTATAAATTTTCGTAGTGAATCGCTTGTTGCTACCCAGTGACTCAGTGGTACCCCTCACCACATGGTCCAAGCAGCCGGCGGGCAGCACGCGGGAACGCACGGTTTGAAGCGGAACAAAATTTTCAACACATGAAAATTGACGCCGGTGAGTTGTTCAGTTGCAAAGCTCTAGGAATTTCATGGACCGGCAAGACAAAAAATACTATGTCTCGTGCCATCAGGTACTTCCCTTTATCACGGCGTGAAAGAATGGACCATTGAATCGTCGAATAGGCTCTCACTGTCAACGTGAACTTTCGACAAGGAATTGAGTGACTTACCAAACGATAAGGTTAAGCGTCGTGAAATGACTTTTCGACACGTCAGTCCCGGGTTCTATCGTCAAAGTTTTGTACGACCTTACATAACACGCTGAGCGACTCAACTACAACTTGGTCAGCATCGTTCAATGATGGTGGTCTGGTGACTAGACTATCTTTAAACCTGATCGCCGCTCTCAGGGTCGAGGTTATTCAATTCAGGCATAGAGTCACTCCTGGCAACATCCTCAGCGGCAACCCGGCGAGCTGTTGCAAGAGCACAGGCTCGTACGGAACATACCAACCAGGTACATCAAAACATATCAGTGGAGCTAACTCAGCACAGGGAAGACATTTACAAGAAACCTTCAATACGCACGCTGGCAAGTTCTCCTTTCACATGGGTTGCCTCCGATTCTAGAGGCCATCCCATAATCATTTCGCCAGGATGCGACGGAGTTTACTGGACACCCACAATGGAAGTGTACACCACTGGTTTGATGAGTCTGAGGGTTCATATATACGCCGCTGGCAGACGGAAGCTTAGATTTGAGGTCCTATGATGTTTCAGACCCTTCAGCTAGGTTTTTTGCATGATTGTTTCATCCATGTCTTTTGTCCGCACACTGCCACTGCGACACGGCAGTTTTGCCCTGTGCCGAGTTTTCTCCCGCCCAGGCCTTCTAGTGTCCAGGTTGATCGTGGTCTTACAGGTCGTCAATCTTGAGCTTGTGATCCGAGTGCACCATGGGGCAACTCACAATGTTAAGTAGTAGGTTTTCGTTTTTTGTTTTCTTTCCTTCTTTCTTTTGGAGTGGGGAGATTCACCGCCGGCTCAACCCTCGTCCTTATAACCCTGACCACAGGGCAACTTGAGGTTGTCCTTGCCACGCCATCTGCTGTCAGGAGCACCGATCCCGGTGAGAGTCCGATGGCGGCTCTTCAGGTCCCATTTTCTCCACGAATCCCACCCCGTCGTTCAAGCGCTCACATCCCCGTACCTCTTGACAATGTGGTGAGTAAGCCTATATTATACAGGTGTCGTTACTGTGCCGGCCTCACGAGACAACGCAGCAATCACACTGGCCTACCCGTACCCTGGCACGCCCTTTAAATACCCCCCACCTCCAATATTTTGGAATAACGCTCGCACCATGTCGCAGTTCGTGTCCGGGCCACATCTAAATCCCTCAGGATACCACGGAAAAATGCAGTTCTGGTCCCCTACAGTGAAAAGTAGGTTTTCCCCTTCCCTTTAAAGGCTCTTCTTGACACAAGTTCATGCACATCTTCAAGTCCCGTCAACCATCGCACATGTCGTGGCGATCGTCGCGACGATATTTAGACTGGCTCACCGCTGGTATTTGTGCCAATTTGCTTGGGATGACACATGGGCTGCTTTGGCCCTCGTATTTGATATTGGGTGTCTTGCCAGCGTTTGGATGCACCCGGTCCCATCCCCATGTGAGTTTTCCCGGAACCGACTATTCATTTGACTAAAGAAACGCATGATTATGTTCAGCACATCCGATATCCAAGCTCGATATTGAAGGAAATTGGATCCTTGGGCTGGCAGGCATTCCCGTCCTCTGGTAAGCACTAGGAGAAGAGGCAGCCTACCGACTCCTGCATCATTTATTCATAGGTTCGCCCGAATGAGTATTCTCTGCTCGGTCATTCGGATAGCCAACCCAGCACCAATTTTGCGACGCGTCGCATATTGCATTGGTGCCCTGTTCCTGATTGTCGAGACCTTCATACTGGCCCTGAAAATCGACACTTGTATCGAGAATATGTGCGGACTCACAGCACTCGTGACGATCTCGCAACTTGTCTGTAAGTGATCTGTCCCATCTCTCGCATGTGGTGCCTTAATCGGAATCGACGTTGTCAAAAACCTCTTTCAAAGCGGACACCATTTCCGATATCATCCTGGTCGCCTTGCCGGCATGGTTCCTGCGAAGAGTCAGCCTGACTCGCGATCGCCGTGTCCTTATTCTTTCAGCGTTTTCCGCCTCCATGCTTATCACCGTCGTCACCATCCTTCATTCTATTCTCCTGTTTCAACCAGCGACGAACGCGATGTTCGTCGTTGGGCACGTCAAGGTATGAGTCACCTCCGTTTCCCGTCGGGACCTGGCATGAATTCACGTCACACGCTAGACTGCATTGGCTTTGCTTGTGTGCAACGCACTCGTGCTCACCACGTTCGTCTATCGCCGGTGCCGAATGTCCAAGGATATCACCGACCCCGAGCACTCCACGCCGAAGGGCACAGGCCCTGACGTGATATTCACCAGCATCGTCGAGCTTCCAAGCAAGTTTAGTGGACCTACATATCCGCCCAGCGCGCAAACTAGCAGAGGTGGCACTGAAGTGAATCATGTAGTGTAATGCCAAAAGACGCAGATGCCAATGACGGGCAATTGCGCTGGTAGAACGCCATATTGTGAGTGGATACTTACACCCCACAAGAAATGTGTCCATACTATGCAGTAGACCGTAAATTATAGTATCCACACCCAAGTGCTTCAAGCTAGTTATGTATTCTTACATAAAATTACAATTGGACCGTGATTACACGTCGTGAGGCTGCGCTTTCCTTACGTTTCATTACGATATATCACGTCTCTGCGGTATCCATTTTAACCCACAAACCGCCCTATGAAATCGACCAACAAATTCAGTATACTCTGAAAGGCATCCGGATGACAACATGTGAGTCTATACCTTGGCATACATAGTTAAGTGATTCCTAGGGTGGAACCGTTCGATTGCCTGTCGCCCTTCCCCACGTGCCCATGCAGCCGGTGGGCGGCATGCAAGGTCGAGAGACTCGATGTCAAGCGCCACGGACGAAAAATGTTGTAATAAACGGATCAACATGAACGACATCTCGTTGTAGGCAAACTACAAAGTGCCCACGGTCACGGCGAATCCCCGCCAACGTAAGGACGACGTACCTGTTGCCCTAGACAGATACGCGGACCTGCATTGAATGGAAGAAATATAAAGGGGTTGGGTGTCAGGTATTTGCGAAGACGGTCGTCAAGGAATCGATCAGGGTCGAACTGTAAGGCATCGGGGCCCCATAGGTCCGTCCTTCGATGCATTAACAGGACCGAATAAGAAACCCTAGAGAATAACTGTTGTTACCGCGAGATGTGAAGACTGAAGTTTATAAACTTGCGTCGTTCCAGCGGGAATATAAAATGGCTTTGTGTTTGGAGCTGCAGACTGCCAAGTCGTTTCAGTGATGCTCTCGCTGTAAAGCATGCATGAGTTGGCGTAACTTTCGATAAAGCTTTACAAGCTCACCGAACGTTGAACGGCCTACGGTAAGGATAAGGTCAAGTGCCATGTCATGAAAGAGAGCAATACAGAAAACCTACACGGGAGGGAAGAGCCTCAATGTTTCTATGGCGGATCAGTTAACATTTTCAGGTATCACCCATCACGGTGCATACCGTTCAGAACAGCCCGAAGGTACTTCATTTCCCGAATATCATCGTATGACGGTCTGCGCGTGTGGCCAACCTTTTCTAGAATTTCTTCTCTGAGACGACGAAAGACGTCTGGATGCATGGCCATCAAATAAAATAGCAGATGTTAGCGTCGAAGCTGTCTGTGGGGAGTGAGATTTCGCCGTACGACGCAAGACAATGAACGAGCACCGTGTCTCGGCCAGCCAACAAGATGTTCAAGGTTTGGGCTTTCAGAATCTTGATGTCTAATGTAGCGAGCGTTAAGGCAAAATGCAAAGACCCGCAATAGCTGTATAGTTGTATAATCTGCACCTGTTGTTTGCCGTATCAAGTGATCAAGTAGGGTGTCGTCCTCTGTAACCTTGTCTCTGTCACCCAGGAGTCCTTCAGATGATTTCTGTTTCGCTATTGCATCTTTTAAGATTGGCTCGAGGAATGCGTTTACAACCGTCATCGGCTCCTGCGTGGGATCCTGCAACAGTTCGAAGAGTGGCCACGAGCCCCCTGCCATGTTTCGTTTGGCCAAGGCATGCTGAGCAGCGGTAAATGCGGCAGCAAAACCCAAAGCCACGTTGGAGTCTTTGGATGTCATGCCTGACCTCGAGAAATTGTAAGGGTATGGTAATCCGTCACTCAGCGTTTCAACGCAATGCCCGAACAAGAATTCGGATGCCGAATCAAGAGTAAAGCGTGAAACAATATCCTAGCGTGTGTATATGGATTTGAAGGGCGTCGGAAGATGGATATCAAGATTACCTACCTGAAAGTCGATTGCGAGGCCAGCTCGGAACCGTTCTTTCATCAGGGCAATAGCTGTCTCCGCATGACGATCAAAGATGTCAAAATGACTTATTTTGTCGATGCTGAAGAACGGTCGAGTCATGGTGCGATGGAGCCTGAGAAGGGATCGGCAAATGGAAGCTCAGTAGACACGCTTTGCTCACTTCCATGTCTCTCCTATCTTCCTGGTTAGGGAGCCGAGGACGAGAGTGTGAAGATTGGAAGCGCACCATCCGAATTAAAGACACCCGATCCCAGCACGCTCTCGGCTGTTTCCCTGAATTTGTCGCCTGTGAAGGTGTGATAATCTAGATTATGCCAAGATCTAGAAAGCGATGCTCGAAGCAGGCAGTACCTTTGACGTAGTTGTGAAAATCGGTAGTCAAAATGGTCTGGGTGAAATGGAACCCTGAATGACACATCACGTCACTCCGGAATACTCTATGCCTCTTACCTTGATATCATGCGGTTCGGCCGTGACAATGACGTCTTCCCAAAAAAACCTCAGGTTGACGACAGGCCCATGGAGTTGCATTTGCTCCAATACCATGGTACCTGAGGCAACAGGTACGACCACGCTTCCCATCAGTGCTCGCTCGCATGATGTAATAGGGTATGACAACTACCGATGTAGTCCGTCTCCGTCCTTCCCATCATGTCCAGCAGCACGTCCACATTTCCGGGCAAGTATCCATGAATTCGAGGGACTAGTCTTGCCCCGAACGCCGCAGCCCCACGACGTTGGGTAATTTCAATGGCGGCGATGTACGTGGTCACCATGACCATGAACGTCCCCAACAAGAGGACGGCTGATCCTCCCAGAGAGAGGGATACCCCCGCAAAAGTGAAGAGTTGGACCAAAAAGAAGAATAAGCCGAGGAAGGGGAAGACGCGGGATACCGTGAAACGGCATACGTATCGCATGCCCGGAGTGAATTCCATCAATGATCGATGGTCGATAGGTGCAGGTTGGGCGTGGCAGGGCGAGAAAGCAAAGAACGAAAGCTCGAGCGCCCGTAAGGCTGCGGGTGCCACTGTCTCAGGCTCAGCCGCGTGGCAACCAGTCAGTAAAGTGCTCCGTCCTGCAGCAGGAACACGAGGCCGTGGACGTATCCCACATCTGTACGCAGGGACGGACTTCGATCGAGACCTGGGTCGTGGGCAGAACGCCCCTTCCGTTCCGGATTCCTGATCCCTTCTGAAGAGCCTTGCCAAGGAAAATGAGAACAAAATTTCATCGACTGAATATGGAATGTGACAGACAAATATAACAGATATGGTACGATAAGAAGAAAAAGTGAACAAGTCCTCGGGACTCGTCCAAAGAATATTCGTGAATGTGGCGTGAATGCATCATGCTCATCGTTTTCACGCTTTGTAACGCACTTCGTTCCATCCAGACCGTCAAGGCAAGCTGCGCATGTTGATCTGAGTCGAACGGCGGTCGTATCGACCGTGCATGGGATCACGGTACGCCTTGTTTGCCACCGCGAAGAGAAGCGATGTCACAAACAAAGCGAAGACAACAATCCAACTCAGCCACGCGAATGCAAGCATTGCCGTAAGGGTTCGGCACTCCCAGAAGAACCAGCACGAGGAGAGATCACCCCAGTAGATATCGGTGTCAGGAGGGTTACTGGAGTGCTATAGATCAAAAAGAGTCAGCATAAAGTAGTAAGCAGGACGACACGGACACCCACAGTAGCGACTGCAGCACCGACAAGCCAGAGGATGAAGAAGACAAAGAGACCAATAATTTCCCCAGCGAAGGAACTGAGGAAGCGGTGCTCGAGCCTGCTATGGATCGTACGAGCGCTGTATTCGCAAGTGAGCTGGGGATAAAAGTGTCGCAAGCGAAACTGGCTTACGCAAATGCAGCCCATAAGACTGTGAGACAGCTCGTCACCAGGAGCTCGACGACCACTGGGTCTGATGAAACGGGTTATAATCAACAGCGCGAAGAATACTGACAAGTGGTGCCGCACCATAGAACTGAACTCCATAGTTCGTTGGATCGTACGGAGGAATGTGAGTGGTGTAATGTATCCTCACCGCACTTAGTGCCAATGTCACCATTGCGAAAAGGAACTACGGACGAAATTGAGCACCGACAACGACAAGACCACCGGGGAGCATACCAGGATAATGTACAACGCGTAACGCATAGAGTGGATCATGGTTGTAACAGATTAGTGGGAAGAACGGGATGAGTTTTGGCGACCACGAGATTAGGTGGGGTTATATGTGGGATGACGGTCCACAACACGAGGCAGTAATGCGCTGAGATGCATGGAATTTGGAAGGCCGCTCCACCTCATCTCGGGAGAGATAACGGCCAACACGCGCGAGGCCTAAATCGTGCCAGTCACTTGCGTACATAAGTGGGTCCTTTTGCGCCCAGGATCCGGACCACGACGTTCGCCTCCCGCCCGGTTCCCGGAAGTACGGCGAACCATACCAAAGATAGCCAGATGCTGTGCTGCAACGCCGGGGTCTACTCTCCAAAATGACAGAATGGAAGACATGAAACTACGTCAAGCGCCTTGAGGCTCGCCTCGCTTGTGATCGGACTCCCGCCTTAATAATTTGACCTAGAACACGAGTCCAGTCACGTGTACCAAGGTTGATTCAGGCTTTGATAGGGACTGACATCATGGTATTCGATAAGCTCCTTCATACGCCCCACTTGAGCAGCTCCTATGACCAAGTGCGGGACGAGTCCATTGTTTTAGGGAGTTTCCGCGACAGGCAACTTGCTTGCACCATCAATGGCAGTGCATGCATGAAAAGGAGTGATGGTGTATATCCATCAAGTGGACTGCTCTGGATGATCCCGAGAGGAATGAAACTCCAAGCCACGGTCAAAATGATCCGCGATGAGCACACACCCGAGTCGAACGACTTTTCTGTGGCGCAGGTCCTGGTTTCCACAAAGGCCATGTGGCCTTCACAAGGCCCCTCTGCGTCGTATTGCTTGTCCATTGGATATTGAATGGACAATTGGTAGATAGGCTCGAAAACGAGTCGATTTTTCGTAATGCTTCACATGCATATTTGACACCGCCTCGGGTGGCCACGTCGTTCAGCGCCATGAACAACGTGTGTAGTGCGCGCAGATTAGGCCCAGGTTGCCGGTCGCCATCCTTGAGTATCCGCGCCGTTATCGGTGTATTCTTCCGAGTTGGCAATTATGTAGATCACGCTGTGCTTCTCCTTCTAGTTGAGTGCCGTGAGTCACTCTTGATACCAAACTAAGAGACACGTACTTCAAGAAGCTTGATTTGTGAGACCAACACTATTTAGAAAAGTCCGCATACTTGTTAGTTTTTGATGGCCCGCCTCTAATCTTTGATTAGCAATGTTTTTCCTGTTTCGCACAGACCCGACCTCCCACGTCACTCAGCTTGCCCATGAACATCCAACCAACGCTGGTGTGTTAATACTGTTTTTCGGACCATTGTCAACAATTCTGGAGTGCAGTAAGTCATCCCAACATATTTGTGCAAGTCTCTGAAACATAGTTGTCAGTAGTACAAGTGGTAAGGAACCCAACCGATTTTCCCGAGTTCTTCTGGCTGACGATTCGGCCGCCTTGAAACCTGTAACACGGCCGCTATCGTTATTCCCCACACGGACGTATCGTATATGAAATCACTGCAGAATCTTTCGCCCAGCTCAGTCAATCTTCTCGTCTTACGGCCCCTAGACAATTCCCGGAGATGCCTTCGGTTTGGCAGCGACACCCTCGATATTTCATCTCCGTGGCCGTGGTCATCTTAACAACAATATACCTACTTAATCCCTATCAGTCTCCACTTCGGTCCGATTTATACGAAATTTCAATACGAGACAGTGGTCTACCCGCTCGACTTGAGCGTGCTGAACAGGTCTACTCTAAAATACTTGGGGATCGCAAAGAGATGATACGCAAGTTTGGGCCGACTGTTCGGGATATCCAGATGTTCGTCAGTCGCTGTTAGCCGTTATATCACTCATATATTCCTTTCAGGTTCCCCCAAGACAAGGATCCATGGCCCCCCTATACAGTCTGTGGGTACCATCGAATACTCGATTGCTCGACTTGCTAATTTTTGATTAGGGAGCTTTTTCCCCCCGTCCTTTCAATGTCCACATGAGATGGAGCGTATTGGGTCCTTGGGAGATGGAGGCAAATGGACGTGTGGTCTCTCTCGACTTCAACACAAGCCAGACTGTCTAGTGTACACGTTTGGTGAGTCGGATAGTGCCGCACTTTAGTCTTGTCTCCGGAACGAGGATATCACAGGCATGAATTATGAGACGTCATTCGAGGCCGAAGTCCTCGAGCGTACCCACTACTGTGAAGTATGGGGCTACGACTATCGCTCCGACTCGTTTGGCGGAATCAAACGCGACCACCGTGCCCACTTTCACCCATGGGGTTTGGCAAATATTGATGCTCATGGTCCGAATGATGAACATAAACTGTATACCCTCAGGACCCTCCTCGATATGAACAGTATGTCTTCTTTATCTTCACTCGCAATGCGGAAACCAACGTCTTTCAACAGAGCATCAATACATTGATATATTGAAGATTGATGTGGAAGGATGGGAGTTCGAGGTGCTTTCGCAAATATTCCAGCCCTATGTGGCTTCCGGGGAACCACTTCCCTTTGGTCAATTACTGATCGAGATCCACACGTGGGATAAAAAGTTCGAAGAGTTTTTGTTGTGGTGGGAGATGCTAGAGTCTGCAGGGCTGCGGCCATTTATGTCAGAGGTTCGTATGACGGGAGTTCATCTGTTAACCGTACTCAACATTGTATAGGTCAATCTCGTGTACCAGAACTACAACAAGGGCAAAGATACGGCTCTCACAGAGGTATAATGACCTAACCTTTCAGTGTGCTCACGAGTTCTGACGACTTTTCCCAGTACTCTTTCATCAACCTTAAAGGCAGTAATGTCTTCATCGCCGACCCCACAGTGTCGACTCCAGAGAACGACTCCGTGACGTGAGCGTGATCTGGTTCAAGCATTCCGGTGTCGCGTTGTGCGCACAGGGTGATCACACCACACTTGATCCTGGCGAGCTTGGGCGAGGTGAATGAACAATGCTATGGATTTGCATGCGTTACATAGAGACATCATATGGGATTCATTCGCATAGTGCGTCAGCTACGCTTTGTGTCTTTTTGTTGTTGTTGAAATCTAAGACACTTCAAATGTCGAATTCTAAGTCAATGCGATCATACTCGAGCCTTGTCTCAAGCTTCTGTCTTGAGTTTCGTGTGAGACAGTCTCACTGCTACCCAACCATCTGTAGGGTATAAAATAGGGAGGACCGACCTGACGTGTATACTTCGTTCAACAATTATCAACCGAACAGCCGTGGTTTAACTCGTCTTTCTCGATCATTGAATTCATCATGGCACTCACCACCGAAGTTCTCATCTTCAGAACAAGCGATGCATTCCGCATTGATCCGAAGATCATACACCCAGCGTACGACATTGTCTTGAAGAATGCAGACGGAGTGCACGCGTGAGTCCTCTCCAATCAGAGGAAAGTGGCAACCCCTACTCAAACCCATGCCACATTCTAGTCCGGGTTATTACGGGAAACAGATCGAGGACCCAAGCACGGGATATATCTTTCTCAGTTCGCCGCACCCGCATCTGGTTCATTGAGTGCTTCGCATTTATCTTGTCTGTAGACTGGGACAGCTTTGAAGCACACAAGACGGTCATCGACGGACCGTCGTACCCGATCATTGTTGGCGCTCTCAAACCGTCTCTTGGTGGCAAGCCAGAAATGTATCATGTCGCGTTCTCAGGCCCGACGATCGCCCTCGACCAGCCTATCACTGAAGTGACCATACTCACGTTGAAGACGCCTGAGAATCGTGAGGCCTTGGTCGACATATTGACCGCGGCCTCGAAGACGACCGAGCAGATGCTTGTCTTTGGAAAAACGCGCGAAGACGAGAACAAGTATATTGCGATCCGCGGATGGCCGACGGTACAGGCAAGTCGATGGGGTGTGACGTGCGCGATTCGATTGGAGGCTAACGTCGTCCTCGCAGGCGCATTGGGACGCGGTTGGAAAACCTGAAGCGGCCGCGACGTTTGAAAAGTTGTACGCTCTCGCCAACAAGGAACATCACTGCCACACCGATTTGTCGCAGTACCGATTGTGAATCTGTCTTGAGAAAGTGGGCTGTCTCACAGCGGGTCGTTATTCAGTCAGTACGAATAATCCGAGTTGTGTATCTAACTGCGGAGGGGTTAGCAAGGCGAACTTGAAGTAAATTGCCGCGTAAAGTTGCGAGGGTCGAACCTAGAAAAAAGAGTCTTTGGTCCGTCGTCGCCGCGAGTCGGCATGACATCATCTGGTCTGAGCCCAGGCAGTTAGACTTGGCAAGACAACCACTCCTTTGTTCTCATCCACGCTGACATTTCAATCTTTGCCTCACCACTGGTCTTGTTAATTCCACGCCGATATGACGACTGGAGTCGCCCCGCCCACAATCCCGTCCGTTGACACGGGGACACCCCCTAAGGAATGGTCGAAATCCATACTGGCATCTGATTCCCCCAGTGATATGCCCGGTACATTCTGGGACCCCCAGGCGAGGCAAAGCACCCCTGATATCGCAGAGCGGGCACAAGAGAAACCTGAAAAACAGCCATCCAAGACTACAACTTCGCGTCCGTGTCAGTTCCCACTTCATGTGGGGTATGCGTGTAAGCTGATGTCTGGTAGCTCCTGAGAGGCGAAAAGAAGAACCCCACATTTCATTGCCCAGCACTGAACTTGAAGGTGCTCAACCGTTGGAGCATACTAGTGGCGTCGGTGCTCTTCCAGGAAACCTTTCCGAATCTAGCGTTGCTCTTCTACCGGAAGAGCGCCAAGAGAGGAAAGATGCCACTTCTCGACAGAGGAGGGACACGGTCAAACCGCTAGCGGGAGGTGGGGAGGAAGAGGTGCGTCATTCTGTCCGCTGTCCCCTTGACTTCGCGGGGTCCGTGCGCGACGGGTGTCCCACGATAAACTTTTCTCCTTGCTTGTTTCCCAACAAGCACCAGATTTTTTTTGGTGCGATGGCCGGTCTTTTGTCTAGATTCCAGATTTTCTCGTGGAGCGTCAACGCCGCCGCAACTCTTTTTTGATATTTTTGTCATGCTCGGCCGGCGTCTCGATAAGTCACACACCTCTGTCCAGTTGTGGTATGGCTGAGCCAGATATCGTGGTTGGCTGTTTTGGTCAACCCGTCTGGGATGTGCCTCCAGCGTCTTTCTGCGAGTCTAGGTCAAACCAGGTCCATGGACTCGGATCAGAGACGCGACACCATAACAGACTGCCTTCTTGCCGAGAAAGTGGTATGTTTTTAAGCCTGGCATCACAACTCCTATTTTCCCCATATGCTTGGTGATCATTCCACACTTCTTTCTCCGAGATTATCATGTGCACGCGAAGTTCTCGGGATTATTGGTGGGTAACCAAGCGAGTGCCATTGACTTGGGCGAGCTGGGTTCGGTTGTCGTGAAGGTGATGTTTGATGGCGTCGCACCTCCACCTTCTCTGCCAATAGCATGTTTCATGTTTCATGTGTTCGATATTCCGATGCTTGCTTTTCTGTGATGGCTTCTTATCATGACGAATATAACTGATTCTCCAGCACGAACACAGCCCAGAATGTTCGAGAAGGAAGGAGACGAAACAAAAATACCCCGAGAAACGATTTCCGCTGGAAAGGTGATCCCGGGTACCTCTCAACAGTCGGATATCCGCCCTGAAAGCGAAGGATCAAAGATTGCTGAAAAGAATGTCGTATCTCACTCTGGTCCTAAAGTTAGTTCCCAAGAAGGCCCGGACGAGATAACGAACCAGGAAACCACCAGCGAATGGTCTTCTGCGGCTGCCGTTGCTACTGGTCCTGAAGAGCCGGATGAAAAAAGTTTGTCAGATCCTTTTAGAGATGATGTGCGTGACACATTTACCAGTGGGAGCAGTGAAATATATCGAAACATCTAATCTTGATTCTGCAATGCTCGGTCAGCAAGAGAATCCGTCGGAGGGCTTGGAAGAACAAGACAGGGGGGAACGAACAACTGGTACGCCTTCTGGGAAGCCTGAAGGGGATCAGGGTGGGGAATATCATCCAGCCCAGTTGCACCCTCCTCCCCCGGGCGCCAGTGTGGCCGGGTATCGATCCTCGCACGATCAACAACCCGAAGGAGCGCAAGACGCACCGACTACCACGAAAGCAAGTAAACGGGCATCCGTGGGTGGTGAGAAGAAGCCTGGGTTCATGGCGATGATGAAAGGGGAAATGAAAATTATTGCCGGGAAGATGAGTGGGGACGGACACAAGGTCGAAGAGGGAAAAAAGATTGTGCATGGAGAAGCGTGAATTTCGGAGCGACATACTGTATACTACTCCTAAGGTTCGCTGGCAGAGAATTAGTCATGTACATTAGGGCGTTGTATTGTTACTGTGGTTGTATATGGTTTTCATTCTGCGCGTTTGTGGTGGCATGGGGGTCGTTCGGGCGTAGATTCATTAATTTAGATCCATGTCCCACGCCCTAGTATGTAGCGAATGTGAGGTGATCTACTTTTCTCATGCCAGGCCATTGATATTTTTCGACTGTTAGACTATCGTGGCCTGATCTGGATCCTACACAGTGGGACGTATCGTCCCCTGAAACCCGCAACCAGCTTGAAATCTCGCACCGATGAAGCACTTACCTCGGGAGCTCTAGGCGCGATTTCTTTTGATCTCATGTGTCTCACCTTGAAGCCGGGAATCCCTCCAATGGCTGAGCATCTCGCCAATTCTCCACATGTTAGGGTATCGATCCGGAGTAAACGGTGTGCATCGATGTGTAGCTATCATGCATCAAGGAAAAATCAGGATCGTGATAATCCTCTATTATTCTTTTTTTCACGATTTGCCAATGGTCTAAAAACCCTTAGGGGTCACGTAGTACTTTAAAACCTTCGTACGTAGCTACAGATTTCTGCCCCGCACCACAAACCCGTCACAATTCAGTCGATACCAAACCCGGATTTGGTCGGTGAAAGCAATTAAAGTAAAGAGAAATACGAACCATGTTACATTCACAGAGCCCGTCATTAATCGTGCTGTTGTCTGGACGAAAATGACTACGTTCATTGTTGCGCGAGAGGTAAGGCTTGTCGCTAGGCAGTCGTCGTAGGCACATGAGAACCAGTGCGCCTTTGCTGCGATTCGTCCTGTGGTAATCGGGTTTCCTGATAAGGCCGTCGAGACTAAGAGCACTGCTGTGGTTCGTTTCTCGACCGAACGACCGCACGATGGCTGTTTGAACTAGGCCTCTTTTCCGACGATCGGAATGCCGGATCTCTGGCGATCTTGTCTCTTGAGTCATGACAAATGACACGTACAGCGAGATTAGGATACGGACTGTGTACGCGGGGAACCGCAGCCGGCAACAGCACGTCGGTGTTATTGCAAATAAGGCTCGGAACGTTGCATAACGAGGCTAAAGAGATAAGAAAATCATTGGCAAAGCAAGGGACATGTACTCGGGGTTCAGACCATCGAGAAGGAGCGAATAACTCCGATGAGAAAATGAATGGGCTGCGCAAGGTGTATACCACGTACTGTTCGGACACAAATGGAAGCTAGTTGACTGGAGTGGATATCAAATTGTCCAGGGACGAAAGCATGTTGCAGATGCCATGTCATCGAGCGTTGTTTTTTCGTCAAGACATCGCTCCAGTTCGACGCTGACTGTAACGTTGAAAGGGGCGGTTTCAACGCTGACAAAACATGATCAACTAGCGGCGAGGACGATCTAGCCTATGATGCATGATGCTGGGCTAACAATACCGAGCCAGGACCCCGACCACCGCTATCTGACGTCCCCGTAGAGCCAATGTGTCAAAAGACTCGTTATCTGAAACAGGCTGATGAATAAACGGAATGACGAGAGCACTGGAATCAGTGCAATGGGCGAATCTATGCTGAGGACCAGGAAGTCTCACCGCCAGCGTTGGGGCCCCCTGTGTCTTGCCGTGTCTTGCCGAAACGGAGCTTGAAAATGGATGTGCGAAAGATTTGTGACTCAGGTGGTCGGAACTTGGTCGGAACTTGATTCTCTCACTGTCGGACCACTGATATTATTATTCAGGGACCTGGTGGGCTGGTCCACGGTCCATCCATCTAGCGATTCTCACGTGAGTGGGAGGTAATCCAAAGGGCCTGCGATCCAGAGAAGTGCACTCGTGCACTCTTTCGTCGACTGTCCATGGATTAAAATGCGCCAGTGCGATCAGGACCAGAGTCTGGGATCTGGATCTTGTTTCTGATCGTTTTCGTGTGGGTTCGGCGGCATCTGTGCTGACAGTTCTGCGTGGCCAGCTTCGAGTATATGGAGGGTATTCTTCGAAATAGGGATCATCAAATTAGCAAGCGAAGTGCGAGTTTATAGCTAACCACATTTGTCAAAGTGATTCTGGTAAGTGAAAAAAAAAGAGACACCTGGTGCACTTCGTGACATGCCTCGGCTGATACAGCAAATTGAACATCAACGGCGGAAATGTTCGTGTTCGCCGAAGCAAGCGTGGACGGCTTTAGAATCTTTTGAAGCTTTCTTTACCCTTCACTAATGGAAGTCGTGGTATATGTTATATATACTCTGTTGCCAGCAGACGTGCAATTGAGTTTTGCATTGCCCACAGATAAGTAACACATGGTCGTACGCGACGCTTGCAACGAAGTTCCCCCCTTTTTTCCGCCCTTGTGCATCGTTCTTCTGTGCAGCATTCGGTCCACATGCAAATATAATAAAAGCATTGATCCCCCCTGGATTATTAAAGGAATGCACTGCGGAGCGGTTTATTCAAATCTCGTGAATGCATTGAACTATGAGGCCACGAGCTCGGGCTCGAGGGGCACAAATAACTCACCCTCGTTTCTGAGGATTTGCTTCCTTCGCTCATCGTTGCTACTGGCTAGAATATGGGCGATCGGTCCGAGTGGGAGTAAGGTGATTTTCTGGCTTTCTTCACCGGCCCGGCGGCAGAGTGGGTCAATCGCCGCCGTCGACATATGCATGTTTCCAAACAGATGTTGAAGTACCTGAATTCGACTGCGTAGGAACGAGCCTTTTGGGGAAAGCGCAAATGAATTTGTATGTAGTCGTCGTCTTTTTGTTTCATCATGATAGGGATGTTGTTGTATTTGACATGTGCCAAAAGAATGGTGTAGTCAGCTCGCTTCTCACAGACTGAGGAATACTTTTTTTTCTATCTTTCGTGAAGCGCGATTTAGACCATGATATCAAAGATCCATTGTTGTGGTGCGGGATTCTGAAATTTAGCCAAGCTGCGCAACGGACAGTGATGAACGACAACATCCCGCGCAGATTCGTATACTGCCAAACCCTCGTTCACGCATCCATTTGAAGAACAAATAAAAGTTGCAAAATAACGGGCGCAGCTTGGATCCGCCTGACGTAAATGGCTCATGCAACATACTACCCATTCGGCGTTCCGTTGCGGCCCAAGTGGGGCGCAGAACGAGAATGAGTTATTTGACAAGGAAATATTCAAAGTGAGACGTGGAACTAGCTCTTTTTTAATGCGGTATCCACCAATAATGTTTGAAAACTCAACGAACGACCAAGTCGCAGTCCGCTTTCCACCTCGAAGAATAATTGCCACTCCGGCTAATCGCTGGCCTGAAGGAAGGCTGAGCCCAGCCATATAATTCCCGACATTAACGGTCTGTGAGGGCTTTTCGCTCACGTACCTTACAGGCAGTGCCCGGTCAGAACAATCGGTGTTTCAAGCTCAACCCGCGATACGACCGACAAGCCTAAGCCTTGTGAGCGCAGTCATCGTTCGCCGCTTGGGGCTTGTAACTATGATATGGGTTGTATTCCCGTGTAGAGCTGCCGAAATTAAGCAAACACGAACAGAACGGAGGTATGATGTGACCACCGATAAAACAAGTCAAAGAATGACGGGGAGGAAAATTCTCCAACGTTCGTTGCCGACATCCAATGACGGTAACAAGAGGTTCACAAAATCGCGACGTGATGGGAGTTCAAAATGAAGTAGCTGTCAAGCATGATGCGAGGGTGAGGCCAGGTGAGTATCACCCACCAAGTCATGTTGAACGCTCCTGTAACGGTCCTACCATCAGAGCTCTGATGCCACATCATTGATTTGATCTCTGCATCTGCTGTCACTGAATCGATGGCGTATCCGGTGTTTGTTTCGTTCCCCTTGGAGAAAGGATTTTTAAAAAAGAGAAAAAAAAGGCGTTCTATATTCCCGCATTAGTGACACGAACAGTCCTGCAATGCGGAGAACACCGAGGGGGCTCACCTTGACATTACGTGCGTGTGAGTCTAAAAAACGACACCGATGCGTGCCTGGAGCGTTGGGGCCACCCAGAAGGCGCAAGCGGCAAGGTCCGTCACGGCGCCATTCATGGCAAGTCGATATGACTACACAGGTGGGCATCTGCAGGCCCTGCCTGTCTCCCTGCCTCCCCGCGGCAGGGATTCTGAAATTGATGTCGTGATCCGCCCATCCAGACCCACGGCATTACGTCGTTTCTGTGCCACTCCTCGGTTCCGGGATCAAGGCCATGGATGTCCGTCGTATTCCCTACCGTGGTTTGTGTCGCTAATAAAAGAGGGGAGAGGATAAGTTTGAATCAGAGAAGAAAGGTCGAAATTTAAGCAGCGATCAACCGCCTCGTAATACTAATAGTACGATCCAAAAATTCTTTCAAAGTTCGTCGTCGTGAAAGTGTGACGTCAGGGACTCGTTATATGATCAATATGTCGTGGGTACAAGTTGGAGAGTGCCAAAGCCAAGTACAACAGTGAACCGACATCCACTTAGCTTGATGGAGATTGGCTGAACCTTGCTAGCGGGAAGCGCTGTTCATACTGCGTCATTTCAAGACTAGGTCAAGTTGAACTTGTAAAAAGACGAAGAAATAAATAAAAACTGGAGAAAATATAGATGACCACACCCTCGCATGAGGAGAACGTGTCATCTAATGGCAAGTATGCGGAACCGGGAATCGGGAACGACTGTCTCCTTATAGATGGGCGCCGATACTCTGAAGGTCGAAAAAAGGAAAAAGTCCGAGGGTTCGCACCCTACTAGGCAGGTTCTTTTTTTCAAGGTTTTTTGGTGTCTCGACTGGTTCATGACCACGTAGAGGGGTCCTAAAAACGAATAGACGCGACAATAGCGTGCGGCTATTTCCTGCCCTCCGATGTGCCTCTCACTTGAGGTATTTTGGTAATACTGTGGGCTCAAAGTAAATGCGAGCCTCATAGCATATCCCATATCATGTAGGAGTGATTTCCAGTGAGTTACGCCCTTGTTGACAGCTTTACGTTTTGATAGGATGCGGATAATAGTATAGTTGATTCTTGATGCAGGGGTCTTTGGAGTCAGTTGAGACAGACCTCCGATCATAGTTTCATGACTCACACGACCTTTACGTCCAAGGAGTTCGGGAGAACAGTAATACAACCCTATCGATGAGATTCTTAATAACTCGCAGCAGAGTAATAACTACACTACAGGATTAATGATGGTTCATGGAATAACTCTGTGCAGGGAAGCGAAGTGTATGTATGTACATATCGCAAGAACAATCTGACGACCGAGCGGCGGAAGATGACATAACGATATTAAGGTGGTTACATGTGTGCTATAGCACTACTCGGAAGCTACTCAGGACCCGCTTGTCCTCGGCGGATAGCGGAGCATAGTTACTTGGTGAAGGGTGATTCAGGCGAACGGGGTGTGAGGCCGAGGGGAGGTCGGGCCGTGCGTGTGTGCTCGTAAGTGCAGCTATACTCGGTAAAGACGCATCGTGAGGATATGGTCGTGCGGTAGGCTGTGTGGGCGGTAGGTAAGGATGTCGATGTATCGGAGATTCGGGGCTGGCCGGAGAAGATATTGGCCCAGGGGGGACTTGGTGCGTTATCGAACGCTGCGAGTAATGTCCTGGATCCGGTTGTACGGGAGAGTCTGCGGAAGTGTAACCCTCCCTTGAGTCCGTCACGGAATAGCGATCATTTCGTAGCCCATTTGCTTTGCTGGAAGTGAAAATGCCTTCTGGCACTCGCAAGCTACGAAGATAGTCATAGTTTTCGATGACAGGCAGTCGGAGGTAGTCATCTCCCTGGAATAAAAAAAGTAAAATGAGATCCGATGCCACGGGAAATTCGTCATCAAGAAGCCAGCTCAGCTAACCTTGAAGTAGGCCACCACATGCCATTTGCGCGGATGACTTGATCCAGGAAGGTAAACAAGGGCTGAGTATGTTTGTTTCGTTAGTCCATTTGGTCGATTTGGGCGATCTTTCCGCCTATTGGTAGGCGGTGCAGCCGCAAGTGGGTCTGTCGCCCGCAGCGCTCTGAGATCCGAGTGAGTATGGTCTTAGCTACAGCCGAAAAGGTGGGTACCTGAGGGCTGCCTTTGCATCCTTTTCTTCCTGCGTCGTCTCCATTTTTTCTTCGTAGAATAGATAGTCACCACGCATTCGGCTTTGTGACCTAGTAACCACCATGAGTCAGGAATCGATCAAGAAAAACCGTAATGAAGAGATACCGACCATCTTCTCCCGTCAGTCCAGCGCAGCAGACCACCATCGTTCTCTGCTTCCTCCCAGACAAAGACGTTGCCTGAAACCAGCTGTTCGCGTTCGCTGGCGGTTAGCCGGCGTCTAATCAGTGGGAGCATGTTGAGCCGGACAGCTTCCAGGACACTATGAGCATCCCTTGCATCGCGGACGTCTGGCGCGAAGTATGAGTAGGTTGGTTCATATAAGCAGTGGTTACATACGGAGGGAGGGGTGAGTAGGGGGTCCAGTGTGGATAATGGTTGAAGGCATATTGACTACCTGAACGACAAGCTGCCAGATCGAGAATTCCATCGCCTCAGTCGTGCTTTTATAATTGACGAGTTGTGGGGCGTGTGACGAGACATGAGCGATCGGGGAATGTAACACTTGGGGATCGAAAAGGCAGAGATCTGATCTGTGATCTTGCGAGGAGAACAAACAAGAGCCGAATGTAAGTTATGTTTACTATCCAGCTTGTTCTTGATTTAGAGGAATTGGGACAGAGATCTTACCAACATGGATAAAAAGAAACGTTGACATGAGACGAACCTTAATTCGATGACCTGTACCCAGGCACCGGCTTCAAGTTGTTTACGACTGGATCTATCAGAGGACCATGCGTGTTCGCGGGAATTTTCGTAAATAACAGGGCGTAGGATAAGCGAGCCAGAGAACTGGACAATTCAGTGAACATTTCTCACATTACGCACGAGAGCAAACTCCCAAGAAAACCATGGTAGAACTTCGGATGATCATTTTTCCCCGCTGGGAGGTGGCTCCCAGAGACATGGCTTATCTATGCTTCAGGAGAGCAGCTCTCGAATGGGAGCTAATGTATAAAGCACAAGGCTTACACATCCTGTTATGTATTGAGGGCGCCGCAGCCGCCAGATCCATCCGCAGGTGTCTCCCAAAAGCAAGATAGCCGTGTTACACCCACCAAACAATTGTCAAGGGTTAGAATTTGATTTTTGTGCTTCCCTCTAAGAATTAGTCTTGAATCAAGGGACTCACTACTCAAAGTGTTTCGAATTCGTGTAATTCGAGACCAGGAGAAGTGTTTTGGGGGTATCATGTCCGCCAGCGGTCTCGGCTTTTAGCATCATGATCCTGATGCTGGCGGAGCTAGCAATACAGTCTAAATGACTTCTGTTTCATGATTTCCCAACCGGGAATCCCACCGTGCTTCCATGTCGTGAATGTGCCAGTACTAGGGCAATGGTAAAACCCATTAGTTACCTGCACGTGTTTGACTAGTCGCGCTGTTAACGGACCGAACAAAGCTGCGCAATCAAGATTGGCGCTGAGACGGTACTGTAAACCCATCCGGAGCTGTCAAGGTAGAGCAAAAAGAATATATACCGAGTTGAGGGTGAAGATAAAGCGTTCGCTCTTTGTGCGGGTTCGACAATATTGCCAAGCAATGCTTGCCCGAAGCAAATGAATGAGTTTCAGAAATTTCCGACACGTGGCTTCAAATTGCACCTGTATCTCGTCACGATTGAAATTGGCTGACTTGTCATCAGCCTCAGTGCCAGAAACTGTTGCCTAGGAGGTCGCACAACCGCCTCGTGCTTCAACACGGACGCCGAACAACACGAGCACCACCGGATGACAAGTGTGTGCCCGTTGGGTCACACTAACCAGAAAAGGGAGGTGGCCGCCACTGAGGGGGCGGGACCCGAATTATCACAAGTTCAAACGTTCATGAAGAGACAAAATGGATTTGCATCCGGCCAGCCAAAGTCGGGGCCGGTCCGACTCTCCTGGATCGACAAATAGCCAAGAAGTCGCTGACACCGGCAGGAGATGCCATTTCGTGAACATCGGGTCAGTGATACACTAACACCTCAAACTGCCAAATTGCGTCTGCTCTATCTCGATGTACAATTTTTTTAATCCAGAGTAAGTCCTCCCTTGATGTCCGCTAGTGGCACATTAACATATGATTCTTCCATCGGAGTCGGTTTGTCAGAAATTTGAAACTAACTCTAACGCCATAGCTACAGTGTGATCCCATCATGATTGGATCCCTTATTCAGTTTGACACGAGTGCCCTAGTTCTGACAGCTCACATGATGTTCTAGTCAGGAGTTTACATCTTCCTGCGGTTTTCCATCATTCATGCAAGCGGATACGGAAGCTTAGCAAGTTGTTGATCCGATTAGGCTATTCATTCAAGAAGGTGGGTATCACCCAATCGAATCGTGTCAGAGTCCCTTTGAGTGACAGTGTTACGATCTGATACGGCACATCATCGAGGAGAGTACAGGTTATAACACGGGTCAAAAATATCGCCCATTGGCGCCGGGTACCGGGCCGCCGCATCGCGTGGACTTGAATCTGCCACGAGCATGCGCGAACACTACGACTTGGAGGTTGGAGACACAACTTGGGCGCGCGCCAACAGACCTCGCAGGGTCTTCCATAGGTAAGAATTTGCGTGGGATTGTAATAGCGGCTTCAGAGTGCTGATAACAATTTGAAGAAGAAGGAAGAAGTCACTTGTGACAAGGCGTGGAATAGATACAAGGGGTTAATTTCACCGGGGTGTACCTTACAGCACCCCTGTGCACATGGCGAGGGGCTGGTGGTTGCTTTTCGCCAACTGGCATGAACATGCTCTCCTCTTAAAGCTGGCCGTTACCCTCGGCCACAATTAATGGGACCCGCTCTTATTTCCAGGGGGATACCGTGACGGACATTATTCCCATGTAGTGCTCCCCCGTAAGGCGGCGACTTAGGCCGCTGCATGACCCGGCGGAATCAAGTTTACACGTCGAAACAAACGCCCCCTCATGATCATCATTCCGTCGGGCATCTCGGCTGGCCCAAATCAATCACACACTGCCAGTTGGTGGTGCGATAGTCGCGACAGCTGTCCCTAACATCAACTTGCAATTCAATGGCTACCACCACGTGAGAAGTTGGTCTTTTTTGATTTGCTGTGTATTGTCCAGCGGGCATCAGACAGTACGTGCGTAAGTAGTTGTCTAGTGAGAGTCCCTGATCTAGCGTGCGGGCGTGGTATGGTAACAACTGGGTGGGGTGGCTTCGAGGCGGGTTCTTATGGGGCAGCGGTGGACGAGATAGTGTACGAGACGAGTTAATCGGTGCGTGGTGGGGGTGAGATGGCATATTCGACACACTCGGCCCGGTGATTTGTCTCGATTTGCCTCTTATTGGGTCGCGCGGGCTGTCAGCCTTGGATAACCGATGGGGTATAAATGTGAAAGATAACCGCGTCGGGGAAGTTTGGCGGTGAGAATCAGAATCGATGGAAGGTAAGGAGTCGTCGATCGCAAGTAACGCGCCTTGCTCGCGGAGAGCTCGGAAAGCTGACGATTGGTAACTTTTTAAGTCGTTTCGGATCTATTGTATTACCGGCCTTGCTACGCGGGAGTGTGCGGATGCAGTTTCAGCTTGGTTGGGAGAAGGCAGTGGGTTGCCGTTGCTCGGGATATCCGTGTAACTCGGCGTCCAATGCAGTCTTAGGGCCCGTAATGTCCAGAGCCGCACTTGAAGCTTGAAGCCCAGTGATCGACCGCTCTGGTAGTTCGCCAAGATCCGGTACTCAAGCTCAAACCTCACTAGCACTCCTTAGAAGTTGGTCTGTATAGGATCATGGAATCGATTGGGAAATAATAATAGACTTACATAACAATAATAAATGTTTAATTTCTACCACCAAACCTTGGGTCGACACTCTATGATCTTAACCACGACTTTCTCCTTGAAAGTAGTCTCCTGATACAGATCCCAGACAAACACATCCAAGACCAGCTTGCCATAGAATGATGAGTCGCGGTCTGAATCTATTGTAGAGCGAGCTTGATGTGTACTAATCAGACAAACCAACAGTTCCCAAATTCGACGGAGGCTTGTCCATCACGCCTCAGATGAAGAAAATTCTCGATAAACCCGACCATATCAGCATAAAAATGGGCAGCGAAAGACTGCGCCAGATGTTTCAGAAGCGTATGTGTCCCTTTCTTATGTATATTTCCCTCCTGTCATCATTCCCGATGCGACGGCTAATTCAGCGTAAACCCCTATTATTCACCCAGAGTTCGCCGATTTCGATCCCAACAAGCTTTCTCCGTTCGCGCGCGCGTGCATGTGCGGGAATTACGATGCAGTCAAAATGGTTCGTCAGTGACATCGACGCCGCCCGCAATCAAACGTTCCCCCCCTGACTGATCGGACTGTCCTTTTCTTTCTTTCTAGGCGTTCGAGTCGGGCACCGCACCCGATCTGACCACCACCGAAACGCCCTTCCAGTTCGGTTTCGTCAGTCTTACCGCCCTTGGCGCCCAACGCATCCGGCCCCACGCACCAGACACGGGCGACTCCCCCACGATGCGCCATCTTGACATCGTCAGCTATCTCGTCGCCTCCGGTGCCTCCCCTAACATCCCCGACATCTCGGGCCACACCGCGCTCCACCACGCATGCACGCCAC
This sequence comes from Zangia roseola, assembly GCA_038090095.1. Classification (NCBI taxonomy): domain Eukaryota; kingdom Fungi; phylum Basidiomycota; class Agaricomycetes; order Boletales; family Boletaceae; genus Zangia; species Zangia roseola. The sequence goes on from JBBPMD010000177.1 coordinate 26,718, forward strand.
CGATCGGACACCCCGCGATGGCAACACGGTTGTTGGAGAACGGCGCGAACGTGAACGCTCAAAACCGGTACGGCGAGGTGCCCATCTTTTTCCCGTTCCAAGGTGGCGACGTCACGCTGGTGGACATTCTGATGGAGCACGGTGCGGATCTGGATATTGCGGACGGGAACGGCGATACGCCGCGTAAGATGTGTATCGTGTTCGGGGCCGAGGTGACCGCTGCCGTTCAGCGGTGGGAGCGGAAGCGCAAGGGTGAGGTGGCGCCTTGGGAAGAGAAGCGGTGCGAGAATTGTAAGACTAGAGGGAGCGGGTTGAAGCAGTGTGCGAGGTGCCACGTCGTTCGATATTGTTCGACCGAGTGCCAGCGTGGGTCTTGGATGTTCCCTACGCGCGTTGGTTTGGACTCACGTTTCCTTTGTTTGTGTAATATACAGGCGCTCATTGGAAGACGCACAAACCGTCATGTAACCCATTTTGCGCCCAGACGACCGTCACGTTCAAGCCGACGTATAACGGCCCGTTTCTGTCCGAGACGTTCTCCAGAGCGGATCTCACGCGCCAGATGTTCGGCCTGGCGACTCCCACAGACACCTGTCCAGTCAGACCGGGTCTGACCAAGAACGAAACGGAAAACAAGAGCATGGTCATCAAGGTTCAGGTACCTGTCGACTACGCGACCAACAGCGCCATCACCTCCGTTCATGGATCGCTGCTCATCTATAACAAGAAGCGCAACTTTGTCTGCACCGTCGAAAGAGCGCCAAACCCCAATGCGTATGACGCTATCGTGCAGATTGTGCGGTCCCGGGGCGTCGGCGGAGTAAAGGCGTATTTTGCAGCCGAGTTGAAGAATCCAAACGAGTTGGTCGTCAAGATATCGGAAGTGTTGGCCGAACAGCCGTTTTGATCCACTTTTTGCACAACACCCAGGCACGAAAGATGTACATTAATTACTTTATGTTCAACTAAACTATTGATGCAATCAAGGTATGATGTTGTGTACTTGTGCGAGGTAACTGTACTAGAAGTGAAGCAAGAACATCTATGATCTATCCAACATCCATGACCCAATCATAATACACCTTGTTCAGCTTTTGCAATTTTTTGCCGTGTTTCTGCTATCTCCTCCTCCCACGCTTTCCACGCGGCAGGATCCTGGGTCCAAAGTTCGTGGCAGTCATGGCAGCGTATGTAGTATGCTGTCGTCTGTGCCCCAAATCCCAGCAATGCGCTGCAAATGCATCACGCGTGAATAACATTCACAAAAAACATGTTTACACGTACAATTCGGGCAACACATCACCGACGGCATCAATATCACCCAGTGGTAGACAATCCTCACAGGACGCCCGAGGACAGGTCTGGCATCTATTCGGAGACCAAGACACTATTCAGAGCCGAGATAACGGGAAACCGCTTGAGGAACATACCGGAATAACATCCCGCCAGATTGCGCGGTGTTCCGTTTGCATTCCGCACAGTTGTGCTGACTACATGGAATCATTGGGAGCCTCTTGAGCTGTGCTCGTGTGATACCGTGACAAGCAGGATGGAAAACTAGGTTCGAGAAGAGCACTTGGCATCAGAAGGTGTGGCGTGAGCGAGGGAATCTGAAATAATACCTCGAGGGCACTGACTGCACACGACTACTTCACCACCGTCTCTGCAATAGATGCACCAATCCTCGGACTCATATTTGGCTCTGGATCGCTTTTTAGGAATGTTCTTGGCCTCATTCGTGGACTGAAAAAGCTCGCTTAGGAAACGGAAACTTGGATATTTTGGTTATCTTTGCCATAACTCACCTCGTCACAGGCCGTGCAATCTACTACCATATGCATGCCATCCACCACTACGAGTCGATCCGTGCGAGCGCGTTTCTGCAGTTCCTTCCATTCCTGGGCAATCTGTTGGTTGCTTTGTGATCGATTGACCACCTGGCCTTCAAACAGTCGGCTTTGGACTTGGGCGACACCACTCAACAACCGGGTCTCCTCTTCTTCGATATCTTGAAGGAACTTTTCATCTTCTCGTTTGACTAAAACTTTGTCAGTCCCATTGCTGAGATCTTTCCTCATCCGCGCGTCTCTTGCACCCTCTCTTGCTCTCGACTCCTCCAGAATCACGTCAATCGGCGCATTGTAAAAGCGTCCAAAGTCCATGCCAGTTTCCTCCCCGGAAATGGCACTGCTACCTCGGCGCAAGATATCCATCAGTTCCGCTTTTCTCAGTTGCTGGGCTTCATCTTCGGGTTCCTTGCCATCAAGAGTAATAGTCGAAGACATGACTTTGAGGGAAAGGAACAGTTTACGGCGGATTCGGTCGAGCATCTGGTCCTCGACGCTTCCTCGACAGATCAGTCGATACACCTTGAGTTCGATAAGCAGAGGAAAGAGAGAATAAGAGAATGGACTCACCTTGACGACCTTGGTCTGCCCAATGCGGTGTGCTCGTGCAATGGCTTGTAGGTCGTTTTGGGGATTCCAATCGGAGTCACACATGATGACCGTGGATGCCTTGGTAAGGTTTATACCTGTATTTGCCATCAACTTCTTGCTGTGAGATACAAGTTCATTTTCAACCAACCTAGACCTCCAGCCTTTGTCGACACCAGAAAGACTTTGTACGGCGATTTCTCTTGTTGGAACTGACCCCCAAAGTAAGATCAAGTTTGCTATTGAATGGCTAGTACGTACTAGCCTAATGTCCAAGGTACGTCGAGGCCGGGTGGTGCTCCCATCAAGGCGAGCGTAGGGAATACGGCGAAGCTCCATAAAATCTTCCAACAAGTCCAGCATGCTATACCAGGGATTATCAGAACAGGCCCACGTCGAGAGTCAGTTGGGCATACCTCGTCCATTGCTATTACAACGAGTAAATCAGATCAAAGCGTAACCTGGATCTTAGAGGACATACAGAGAATATAAGGACACGTTCGTCCTTTGGAAGAATGTCGGAAAGGAGTTTATCGATGATAGTAAGCTTGGACGAAGAAGCGACAATATGCTCTCCAATGTCATAAGGCAATGGCGACGCGTCCTCAAGCAAATATGGACTAAAAACGCATTTGAGTAACGGAGTTGGCACGTGCTACACAGATGCGTACTGGTCACAAACTTTACGCAGTTGCATCAGCAAGTTCATGAGCTTCCTCCAACCTATGGAAAGGGACGTCAACGAGCCCATCCTTTCCTCGAATAACCTATCGACTTACGGTTAGCTTCCCCGCTAGCCGTTTGCTTCATCTGATTGGTGATTTGTTGTCTAACTTCCCTTCGCCCCTCGTCTTCGGGGCCATCTTCCAGTTTGCTAGTAAATATCTCTTGAAGGTCCAAAGTGTCCATCCTGGTCAACAAACGATACGTCCAGAACCTCTGTGCCTCTGTCATAGGTATAAACACTGTCAACTCTTCGCGCGGTGGAACGCTGATCTCCACCGAGTCTTTCGTTCGACGGATCATAATTATCTTTAAAAGTTCCTGAGAAGCTTTGAGTATGGGAATCGAATAAGTCCCTCTAGTGAGGTTGAAGGAATCTCGGAATGTTCGTTCTGAGGCGGGCGTGAAAACCATCGGGTATAGCCAATGCAAGAGACCCCAAAGCTCAACCAAGTTGTTCTGCACAGGCGTGCCTGTCAAAACTGACCATGCAGTAAATTAATCTTAAACATAACACTAAATTGGACAAGGCACACTCAATCGGTATAGAGAACCCAGTCCCTGGATCTTGCTCGACACTTGAGTGTCTGAATTCTTGATTCTGTGACCCTCGTCAAGGACACAATAAAACCATCGTCGGGTTTTGAACCAGCCGCCATCGGCAACGTATGCATCATACGTCGTGATAAAAATGTCAAACTTGATCTCATTGTTGCGGATCGCCGTCCTGAGACGATCTCGTTCCGCCTGGGTCCCATGATACCGAAGAACCTGCAGGGATGGCAACCAGCGAGCAGCTTCCTGTCGTAAATAGCAAGTGTGAGTATTTCATGGGAACGAGCATAAGGGACGAACATTTTGCCAGGAAGACAGCACGGAAAGAGGACATATAATCAGGTGAGGATCCAGGGTACCCTTCGACTGTTCCCGAATGTACGCGAACAACGACAACGTCTGAAACGCGGTCAGAATGCGGATTACGCTTACGGCGAGTTCAAACCTGCAACGTCTTGCCGAGACCCATCTCTACAAAGTGTCATTAGACCCAGGTCGTGGTACGTCATACACCCGCGAACCCACCGTCTCCAAGAATGCAGTTCATCCCTGCAAGGGTCGACACGTCACCGAATGGACCGCCTGAAACCTAAAGACGTACCATTGTTGTACATATAGACAAGAAACGCCAAGCCTTGCAGCTGAACGCGGTCAGCCATCCAATGGGAACACAACAAGAGTGGCAACACACCTGATAATCCTTCATCTCACCCCCCTGGATCAACGCCGGCTGTGCCGTCAACGCACGGAACGGCACATAAGCCAGCTCCTCTGCCAACTCTGTCACCTCCTTGCGAAGCACGTCAAAAAAGTTGGTCGACGGCAATAGCGGTTGGAACAGGTCCCGGTGATGATATAGCCACCGTCGTTTCGCAGCCTCCAGTGTTGCGCGTTTCGCGTTGATTACGATGGTGAGCTAGCATGTCGTACCGGAGACGGATCATTCGCGCCTGGACGTTGTGCACTGGTCAGACGAGGACGCACCGCTTTTTTGGTTTGGAGTTTGGCCTTCTTGGGCGTGTCTGCGTGACTATCGTCCTTCTCAGAGAGCGAGGGTGTACGTGCGCGTTTGGCAGTGCGTGCGGGTATGGTGAGTGTATTGATTGTGAGCTTATGTGGGGTATGGTCTGGAGGTGGCGCGTCGCCGACGACGGTCGTGCTCCGTGTCGGGCTCGACGCGCTGGTGGCATCGAGCTCAGCGACGTCGGATTCGCCGTCGCCGTCGTTCTTGAGTGATCTCGCTGTTACCATCGTCGTGTTGTATTGTCAAGAGACGCGTTGTCACAAATCCGAGCTTTGGGCGAGTTTAGGGCGGGCTAATACGCGTCTAATTGACTCGGTGGCTATGCTATTAACTAGTACCAACGTTCCCTTAGCTTTTTCCTTTGAACCATTGGTTTCGTGACAGCAATCGCCACGACCAAGCCAACCACCGTCAGCACCAGCTGCGCCTTGTTAAAGTTTTCAGACAGCACATCGAATGTGCCAGACGTCGCGACACGGGTGAGGAACAAATCCGTGCCCACCGCGAGCACTAGAGACGTCGATTCGAGCAGCGACGGCGCAGTAATGATCTGTCGCACATCAGCCACCTGATCAAGATCATTAGTGCGATAAGAAAAATACGTGACGTAAATGAACCTCATAATGGTGGGACAACACAAGCCGGCCATCGTCCGGGAGTACCGGGTCGTACTGCATGAGCATTTCCTCCGTTTCTTCGCTGGTTGGTTTCCTGTTCGGTCGGCGTGGGTTCAACAGACGGCGTGGGATAGAGTGGACGCTGTTCTTGTGGCTTGATACTACACGAGATGAGACATGAAGATCTCCTATTAAACCATCGCGGCCTACCTATTATATCCTTGGTCGATACTCCGAATTTGGTCGTCGTGGTTGCGATGGCAGAAACACCATGTGGCATTGCGAAAGCTTGTTCATACACTGAGAACTCAGTGGTCTTGTTTGAATACGACGTAATGTCCGAACTGTTCACAGTCAAGCTCAGGTCAAGGGAGGCACACGTCAAACGTGCACGCACCTCGATATCTTCTCGTCCGGTCCGTAGCCTTCGTACATCTCCACCGAGACGACACGATAGCCCTTGGCACCGCCAATCTCTTCGCTATCATCATAATACGAATACACCAGCCAGTTTTCGTCCAGGACGGCTTTGATGTCGCATTTCCCGTCCACAGCAGGTAACGAAACGTGGTACAACACCGTGCCTTTGACGGTATCCACCACGTGCAAACCACAAGGGGACAACGAACCGCGCGACGGAGCGGAAATCACCACACTCAGGTGTGGGTTGAGGTATTTGTACAACGTACTCCGATCCCCCCTCACCCTCCCGACGCTCGCCACGTCGCGGCCCTTGTGGGAGCTCTTGATGATCGAGATCACATCTTCGTCTTCATCAAAGGAAACACCCCACGTTGGGAAGGCGACATGGAAGAAGGATAGTTCATCATTTAGACCCAGCTGATGGCCAAGGACTTGTGTGCCAGCTCGCAACGCGAGGTGGATTTTCGGGGCCAACTCTGTTATGGAGGCACGCGCGTCAGGGGTTTCGGGGTAAAGTCGGACCTATGTGGCACGTTTAGACGACATCACTAATCCATCTGGGACTGACCTGCAGAAATTCATCCAACATCCCGATCGTATCGTTGCCGTCAGGCACGACGAACACATCTATCAATGGCCCGGCAATTGCATCGACACCTTCCAAAGGGGTAACCCATTTGCCATCCGCACTTTTGACATTGACGCGGGAATTTTCAGTCTCTTCGTCTGTTGATGTGACGATCTTGATGTCCTCTCCTGTGAGAGGGTCAAAGTGGAAAATAACGGTGTCCACCAACGTCTGTCTCGTCCGTCGGTCATTGAAACGAATCCGAAACATGAACATGTACGAACGTTGTCGGCAACCCTCTGGGAGACCAGCGCGAGTCCCTCCCTCTCTTCAGGAATTCCCTCTTCCGTTCCCATCTCGGCCCCGCGCACGACGAATGCCCTCACGGGTATGATCCTCCCACCGACCTGTCTGGCCCACCCAAGCCCAAGGATTCGACTCCATACAACCGCACCTGTCGAGGTATCCAATGCAAAGATCTTCCCGTGTGACGTCGAAGCGATAAGCAGCTGACGGAAGGAAAACGTATCACGGACGAGAGCTGCAGAAGAATCGGGCGAACGCGAAGGGACAAAATGGGGTATCGTGAACGTGGAAGTGACAGAGGATGCTGACGCGACTGGAGAAGATGGAGATGCATACGAGCCAGTCACGAATCGTGTCACGAAATGGATGATGTACTGGGGCAGGTTCTGAGAACATATGGGTCAAGACAAGATCGAAAATGTAACTGGAAGTCATCATACCTTGACATCCTTAACCTGTCTTACGATCTTTCCCAAAAAGCTTTCGCCCTTACCGCCAGCTGTGGCACCACCCGAACCCTCCTCCCTTGTAGGCGGCAGTTCGACAATGGTAGCAGTCTGTACAGTTGCAAGAGCCTCTTCGCGCACCCACTGAAGCTCATTGTGATCCCACAATTGCAAAGATCCTGTCGAGGTGACAAGAAGGACTTTGTGGGCAGTCTCGTTGATCGACGTGGGAACAGAGGAAGAGGGAGAGAACGCGACCTAAATAATCGTGAGATCAACAGGGACAATGACGAACCCAAGGTGCATACGTGTTTGATCGTACCATGTTCATGGGTTTCAAAGGGAAATGGAAAGGCTGTCCTTTGCCCAGTTCCCTCGATCAGATTTGCCTCAAAGGTTTCATGGATCGCTTGCTGCATTTTGACTCGGCTCTCTCGAATGCGATTGGTAGAAACGGAGAACTCACGTTGTGAACGTTAGACCAAGCTACCTTGCCAATACAAGGATTCCCGTTCCCGTTCAGCGTCGCAAAAAAGTGTGACTCCGGAATGGATGCAGAGGATGTCTGTATACGTCCCATTCAGAATGATATCCTCACAACCCTGAATGCGACTCACCACGTCGCCAAAGTCCCATACTTTGCCCACCAGCGACCCGCGCGTTTCATAACCCAATAATTCCGCAACGCCATTGTCCCGGAATGCCATGAACAACCCGTTTCCTAAAAGGTCGACGTCTCGTACGCGTTTGTACGACGCGTTCGGGATGGTCTGAACTTTGCCCTTAAGCGAAGGTGACAGTGGCGCGGAAAAGAGAGATAAAGGCGCATCTTTGGATGTCGCCGACGGGGAAAGCCAAACCAGAGCAGGCCCAAATTCATCCGGACTGGCATCCGAGTGCGTACGCGCGGCTTTCGAAGGGCCAACCAGGAGGAAATCCGTCAAAGTGTTGGCGATGCTGGCTGGTATGTTGACGCTCGAGACCACTTCCCCTGTGGTTAAATCGAGCGTGGTAACATGTAACGTGTACGATGCGACCGACTTTGCAAACCCCGCGACGTACAGCGTCGAGGCGGGGATATCCGCATAGATCTGGGTGTACATGACGAGCGAACTGGGAGAGCTCCATGTCAGCGCCGAACCGTATATGCATGCCTTTGTGCGCACCCTTGGTCTTCTGACCGCCATTGCCATACCGTGTCTCCAGTACCCGAATGGATACATCGAACCGTGTCCCCGTTCGTGAGTATGACGGCCTGGTCACGGGCGACCGTCATCGCGATACCCAGCGTGGGTTGGTCGTTCGCTTTGGCTTCGGTGGGGTGATGTAGCCGAGCTTCACGAAGAAGATCACCGGTCGAGACGTCGTACACGCGCAAACTAGACCCAGCGGGCCCAGAGAGTGCATATACACCTAAGACATCGTCAATGACAGCACAAGGTTGTGGCGTGAAACGCACTGTTGTCGTGTACTTTGAATCCCATGATGGCATCCTGCGTATCGTGTATACTTCGCCACACTGCAAAAATCAGCACGGTGACGAACAGTGGGCGAAACCAAGCACCTATACGACCGTCCGTTGCGTTGAGAGCTGCGAGCACATTGTTGCTGGTGGCCGTGAGTATGAGCTCGTCGTGGAAGACAGGCTTGGTGAGTGGTGCGCTGTAGAGCGGCACGCCGACGAGCTGCGTGTACCAGTCGACGACGCCGACCTCGGACTCATGAATGGCCCGTGCGCTGAGCGCGAGCAGTGAGAGTGAGAGTAAGAGCTGCATGTTCCCACATTCAGCTCACCACGATGGCGTACGACCCCGACAAGTGGATCGAGCAGCTCATGGCCTGCCAACACCTCCCAGAGCCAGACATGAAAGTCCTTTGCGACACCGTCCGGGCCATTCTCATGGAAGAGTCCAACATCCAGCCCGTCTCGTCGCCCGTCACTATTTGCGGTGACATTCACGGCCAGTTCTGGGACCTCCTCGAACTGCTCAGGAAGGGCGGTAAAGTACCCGAAACGAGCTACATATTTATGGCACGTAGGTATCGCTGTCGGTGAGGAGGTCCATGCTTAATGCGCTAGCGACAGGGCGACTTTGTGGATCGCGGTCACTACAGTCTCGAGACCGTATCCCTCTTGTTGGCCTTTAAAGCAAGGTACGTCCAATTCGATAGCTCCCCGTCCTCTCATTTCCGTCCAGATACCCAGATAAAGTTACCCTCCTCCGAGGAAACCACGAGAGTCGGCAGATAACACAGGTCTATGGATTTTATGGTCCGTGCCGCCATCTCACTCGAGGGCACTATTGACGGTCACGAAAGACGAATGCCAACAAAAGTATGGAAGCGCGGCCGTTTGGAAAGCGTGTTGTAATGTTTTCGACTACCTCAATCTCGCTGCTGTGAGCGACCTTCTCCTGTCCTGATCCAATCCTTGACGCTTGTCAGATAATTGACGGGGAGACACTTTGCGTCCACGGCGGACTCTCGCCGGATATACGCACACTGGATCAAATACGAGTCTTGTCACGCGCACAAGAAATTCCGCACGAAGGCGCCTTTTGCGGTTCGTCGCATTGCTCTATTTTGCTATCGTATCCACACCTTTACACCCACCATAGATCTCATGTGGTCAGATCCGGAGGATATTGATACATGGGCTGTCAGTCCGCGCGGTGCCGGTTGGTTGTTCGGGGGGAACGTCACCCGGGAGGTACGTGAATGTGCTCTCGCCGATATTCTTTAGAACTCATTTGTCCACGATGATAGTTCAACCACACGAACGATCTGACGCTTATAGCCCGCGCTCATCAACTCGTCCAAGAAGGCTACAAATACATGTTCGACGAAGCACTCGTTACCGTATGGAGTGCACCTAATTATTGCTATCGGTGTGGGAATATGGCCAGTATATTAACTATCCGGGGGAGAGGGAACGGCGATGGCGGTCTGGGTGGTACTGAAGGCGGAGACAATGTTGTGGATGGCGGCGAGGTCGGAAGATTTTTCACTGTATTCGGTGCTGCGGAAGAGAACGAAAGGGATAAGGGAATGCAAACGAGGAAGCTAGTGAGTACTTCCATTTCGCTTGCTATGGATCGCCGCTGACCTACTTCGTACATCTAGGGTACAATGCAATACTTCGTATAATGGATGCCACGAATTTAATGACCAGCTGAAGACTCGAATGACGACATATTACTTGCACTCTGTATTACGTGGCGGCGAAATGCAGTTTCGAGAGTTCCAACCTACTCCCCAGCATCGAGACACCGAACATAAATAAGGTGATCAGTGAATGGTAGGAATCCAAACCCGAACGTCTGGGTCACGACTCGAGACTACGGAGATGCATAGAATTGCAACTGTGAAGGCCAAGCGAGTGACGACTCCAGTAGAACTTTTGCCTTGACTACGGTGGACGCCGTCGACGTATCCTTCCGTCCGAGATGTGAGGACCGAGCGATGATTTCCTTTACCAGCCCTAATTCAGTTGTACACAGGACCCTGTGACCCCTTGTCTCTCCACCTGGCCCCTGGCCTTTATAGTGAACTCCCAGATCCACCGCCATCACGGCCTCATCGAATATCCGTGCGGGGTCGATAGCGATGACATGAAACTCGGCCGCCATGGCATTCCCAATCCACTTCCTAAGCTGTAAACTGGTCGCGATGATGGAAGATATCTCGCGCGCGAACATGGACGACCTCTTTGCCCGTGCCTCGGAAGCAGAGACGGCGCAACCAGCCGCCACGACGATATCGGCGAGTCCCTGTATCATATCCAATTTGACATTATCCGCGCTGTTGTTGGGAGTATGGGTATGGACCAGAGATCGCCAACGCGCGACAAAGGTCTGGGACTCTGTTTCAAGTCGATGTCAACAAAACAGCGGGTGGCACTTGAACGTAAATCCCATGCCTGATTCCTGCAGTCGCTTGTAAATCGTGCTGATAAGTTTGTCCTGCCCTTTGTTCAATGTCCACGAGGAGATGATCCAGCACACACGACAGGTGAGATAGGCACGTATTGCAATCAGAAGATACAAGGCAACATTGTCGCGCAACTTCGTTCCTAAACAACCCACCAGTGTTTGAGAGATAGACTGTGAGGCTCGTCGTGCTGCCCATGAGCGTTCCTCCGTATCTGCAGTTTGGAAGTTGCGCATAAAAGACTTGGTCATGAATACTGCACTCGCTTGAATTTGTCCGTTAAGTCTTTCCAGGGTCTGAACGATCGTCTTCTCGGCGAACACGTCCGAACCGACAACGAAGCGCTGAATGGCAGCTGATCTGAGCTGACGGTCTGCAATGGCAGATCTTAGGTCTCTTGACTGCTCGATGTGCCGTTGGTGGACTTGAAGATTTGCAGATTGGAACATCTTGAGATCGTAGCGCGCGTGCAGGAGTTCGTGTAATACGTCAGGGAGTTGATTAAGCACACTTTGCACCACAGCAAGCTCGTTTCTTTTAGTAGAGACTGAACGTTTCCAGTGGTCCAGCTGGGCAGTGAGAGTTGAAATTTTGCGATCACGGATCTTCTTGCGGACAGAAGCAAGCTCAGCTCGAATATGCACCTTTGAGTCGCAGTCGAGAGGCCATGTCACTCATTATACACCGGCATTCGGAGGCGTGTACTTACAGCGTCGGAGTAGGAGGAAGTGATGTCACGGAGATTGCATAGTGTGATCATCTTGCCCGCGCTCGCTGCAAGGGCATGGTCGACAGATATCGCCATTGACGAGACCGTGCGTGCATAATCAATGGGGGACCCAATTCGCTCGTGCGTTGTGGGATCCCAGAGTGAGACAGATGTGTTAGCGGAAACTGCAACGTACGCGCCATCGGGTGCCAATGCGACGCACTCTGGTGAAATGGTACTGTGAATTCGCCATTTGAAGACCGTAGTCCGGTTAGACACATCGAGATGGTAAACATGGCCATCATGCGATGCAACAAGAAGATGCTCGTTATGATCCCAGGCGATGGATTGATTGTAGAGTGAATTGACTTGGATGTTGAAATCGACTAGAAGGCAGCCGTTACCAGTGTTATAGATCCTGACGGATTCGTGGTCCCACGTCGCAGTTGCAAAGCAAAGTCCGCCGGGTGAAAACTTGGCTGCAGCGACCCAGTCGTCGTGTTCGACAGTGATGAGTTGTTGTCCCGAGCGTGACCAGACCCTAGCGGTCGAGTCCTTGGATCCGGTGACGATTGTTTTACCATCCCGTGAGACATCCACCGCATGCACATCCCACTCGTGTCCTTCCAGCTCAGTGACCATTTTGCGGTTCTGTGTACTCCATAGCCTCACGTTTCCCCTACTTGCCTGACTCGCGAGCCAGTTCCCATCTTGTGATATCGCGATGTTGTTGACCCAGCTCCCCGCATCCATTGGTATTCCGATCTCCTTTCCGTCTTGTGTCTGGTAATATCGAAGCTTTCCTTCCCACCCACCGCCCACAACGTATTTTCCATTGGGGAGGAACACAACCGACTCTACAAAATTTCGGCCTTCGATTTGAATCTTCTCGCTTGGAATGGCGCTCAAGGACCTGTTTGAATGGCTCCTTTTCAGCGCCCCACAATATCCGATCGGGTCGCCGTTTCTTACTTTTGCTCGACCACATTGTTAGTTGACTTTGGGCGCAATCTAGAAAACATTTCCAGTGGGGGGTAATATGACAACAAGAAAGGGCATGCAGTAATCTAGTACTCGCCCGCATGTGTTTCCTTATTTACTGTACACACCCCGTCTGAAGTTTTATCGATCCAGTGTTCACGCAATTTCGCTCGTCCTGTCATCTCTTATTGCTTAGCGCTCCGGCTATCCTAACGCTTCAAATATCATCCAAGCCTGTCATTGCGCATCTCCTCTGATATAGCTATCGAACAGTCGACACGCCGTGATCCCCGGACGCAGCACCACTCCCGTTGAATTACCCTTCAAGAATTAGCCTCTCCCCCGCTCTTATGTGAGACTTTCCCCCTTCGTCTCTCGAAACGGCTCTGATGAGCCGCGCCATACTGTAGCCCACGACTACGCTTCCTATTAACGAAGAAGACTTACTTACTACCGAGGGAAAGTCAGGTCCGTATCTGTCATCAACGCCGTAGCGATCAAGACTGATAGTAAGCGTCCCTTGCATCTTCAAGACTGTAACAACACCATTAACATCCGAGCCAGTCCCGATGCTGCCCCGATCCAATGTTGTAGTCTTCGGAGAGATGGGCGCTGGCAAAAGTTCACTTGTCAACCTCATTCTGGGTCATAATAAAGCAAAGACATCAAGTGGAAAACAGAGCTGCACCGTGGACGCCAGATCTTACGATGTCACCATCCAGGGGCGCGATTTTCGCATTTTTGACACTACCGGTCTGAGCTTGAAGCCCGACCCTGATCACATGATCGCCGCCGTCATCAAAGCGTACCGTCTCGTCAAGTTCTTGTACGAAACCGGCGGCATTAATCTGCTGGTGTTCTGTGTACGAAGGAGTAGGATCACCCCCACCATGCAGCAAAATTACATGCTTTTCAACGACTTCTGCCACAAGAAGGTCCCTGTTGTCCTCGTCGTCACGCACTGCGAGCGTGAAGAAAACATGGAAGATTGGTGGCAGCACAACCATCTACAGCTCGCCGAGTGCGGTATCCACACTGTCGATCATGCATGCATCACCGCCAAGTACGAGTTCAGTGACCGATACCATGCTTCTAGGCAGATAGTCCACGATCTTCTGCTCACTCGTGGCTGTGGAGCAAGCTTTACGCAGGACAGGGTTAACTGGACAGAGGAATCGTTGCGGAAACTATTGGATTTTGTGGGCTTCAGCGCGCGCTGGGACTCACTCAAGACCAGGGCCCAAAAGCTTCGTGAATACGGACTTAGGGACGAGGAATTAGGGGTGCTTCTTATAAAAATGGGTGCGATTGACGAAAGCTTGGCTCCCCTCAGACCGTCACGACGCTCCGCACTATGGTAGACACCTACATGATATATAGACGTCCATCTATCGTGCAATACACACATTTAGCAAGATGGATATATGAAATTGATCACCAGCAGAGTGAATTCAACCCGAGACCGGAGATTTGTCCTTCCAGTACTGTTCGATTGCTGACGATCCACATCTCCGATGACAGTGTCCTATTTTCCGGATTACCAGATGCTCGACACAAGGTAGTCACTGACAGACCACGGTACTCGGAAATACAGCCGACGGTAGCGGACCGCACTGGAGAATTAAGGCTTTAAGGATTGGACAACAGTGTGACCACCTCTGTCTATGCAACGAGACTACGGAAATTCATACAAACGGCTTGAGGAATTCGGGTTGATGGTCCCGTATCATCCCAATGCGTTGACCATAGTAGAACCTTCGCCTCGACCAACGTTGACATTCTCATTTTTCTGCCCGGGATGGGGACTGAGTGATGATTTCCTTTATCGACCCCGTGGGCAGGACCTTTTGACCCCTCGAAGAAGCTGCGCGGCACGCAGTGCGACGTGCAACCGAAAACGGACGGCAGCTCCACTTTCCGCAACGGGGCGATGACGCGGGGCACGATCAAACGAGCAGATACGGTGCTTTACATATTAGATGTCTTGTATACTATATATTATTGGCAGGTCTACCCAGATATGTAGTTCTACGGTAGTTGAGACGCATGAATGTGACGGGTACCTGACACCTAGGTAAGCTACTGGTACTACTCACATAAGTCGCTTACTACTGGACAAAAACAGGGTTTCCTGATGATGGGCATGACAGAGTCTACTGTAATAAGGGATTTCCTTCCAGAACAAAGGAAACAAGATATGTACGTACAATTGCGTTGAAAACACATCCACCCCCACCGCAAGCATGCAATGAAACTTGAATGCACGCGGTCTTCTGCACGAAATAGTAACACCGAGTCCCAAAGCAAGCAAATATCTGAGCCGCATCTATCCGCCCGGCAGCATACTCCTTCTCAAACGCGCACGCTCGAGCGGCGGCAAATCGTCCTCTCTCGACCGAATACTCAGGTCTGGATCTTGAGCTACGATACCACATCATGAGACCCCAATCACACCGACGCGAAAGACAGTCTACTTACCAGGCGAGCTATCCATACCGTCACCCTCGTCGTTGCCATCCACCTCCGAGGGCATGTTCATGGGATGATCGTACTCGGGACCTGGAGAGGTGGGGATCAAGTGCTTGGGCAGCATGGACCGGCGGCGCTACATAGAACGTATAAAGTGAGTTCAGAGAACGAGTAGAAAATGGAACGGGCGTACTTTGTAGTTACCACCAGCGACGTTGATCATGTCCACGTCGCTCTTGAACTTTTTCTCGTCCAGCCTCGCACGTTTCTCGACGCACTCGACTACCCATGCGATACCGACGACGACGGGTTTGGGATCATCCAGCAGGCTACGCAGGGAGATGAAGTTGTGGGTGGAAAGCGACGCGCAGTAGACTCACCGATATCGCGTCAGCGTGTTTGGATGTCCATTCTTGTAAACGATATGCGTGCAACTCCGTCCAAGACGACCCATAATCTAGCACCCATGTTCAATCACGCTCTGTGCACATGAGATGGTCCTCACCTTTGCACCAAGGCCCCTCAGCATATCAACAAACAGACTCCCTGCGTCGTCCCCTTGCTCCGTCCGAACATCCACAAAGATGGCGCATCGCTTCAGGATCTTGAGTGAGGATTTCTTGACGTCGCCCGAACCGTTGACCGTCGC
>JBBPMD010000178.1:0-42387 GCA_038090095.1 Zangia roseola
CAACGCGTTCTGCTCATCAAAGTATGTCACGAAGCTGGGACCGTAGTGACCACCGTAGCTCTCCGTCGCAATGATGAGCCTGGTCATATGGACTGAATTAATGGTGTTCTGAGGATGGGAGTTGTGTCAGACACGTACTCGCGATTCCTGCACTTTGAGAAGAGACTACTCTCGAAAAGTACTTGGAAGGCCTTCCACACAAAAGCCGCGGCAGCTTGCGTGCTATTGGTCGTCTCCGTTCCATATGAAAATCCAGAACCGATGGGTTGATCGATGTAAATCACTAGAAGCAAAGATGAGGAATGCCTGTAGACGCAAATGTGTGAATTGCGCACTATTGCTCACGGTATTCCAGCTGTATTTTCTATTCAGATTTCACCCGCTTCCGACGGGATGCAATTCTTACCTGTAAGGGTTGAGGTACGTTGAGTTCCCGTCTTTGCGCACCCTACACGGCCCGTTCTCTACGGATCGAACGACAATTAGTTCCGTACATCTCTTCTAGTCACCACAAAGCGACAAACCTAGGAAAAGACCGATCATAGAAGAGCACCCAGGGCCGCCATTCAGCCTTCGTATCCAATAAGATTGTAAGATTCCGTTGGAATATCCAGTGAATCCCTCACCAAAGTGTGAATGGCGCCGTCTCGGGCGAGTTGCGCGCTTCAAAAAACCAGAACCACTATCACATCAAAACAAATTATCAACATCTGGTCCAACCCCAAAGGACCATATTCCTGTGCTGACCATCGACATGTTGGTTCCATTGGGATCAACATTAACGTAACCAGAGTACTGATTCACGCCCGGTGTTGTCTCGCAGACCCCTGAATTCTTGACGTAGCGCAGGTTCGCATCGTGAGTTTGGGATCGAAACACGAGCCGTTCCGGCGTAGATATTTCATCTACGTCCCTGCCTTGAACAGAAACCGCGTGAACGTGCGTGACCGCCGTGACGAGGAGGGCTGCGACTGAAGAAATAACCGGGAGGTACATCTGTCCTGGCGGGAGAAAAATTTCGACTTTCGGGGGAGATGAACGGCATGCGCAGCATTTATAGCAGAGGCACTAACCTCGACCGATATGTGGAACTAGATCTGAGACGCCATTGTGCCAAAGGCGAAACGTCTGGTGTCCAATGGCTTACCCGAAGGACCATGCGTGATAACGAACTGAGCTGTACGTACAAATGCGAGACCCACATAAGAAATGCTGCGATCCGCACAGACAGCCTGGTTGAAATCGCATGAGGGAGGGGCGGAGCGTACCATGCAATGTTATAGTGGCAGACCAGCAGTTGACTTACCCGAAGGATTACATATGGTAAAAGATACGAATTTAGCGGAACTTTGAAGTGCCGCACTGTACGCGCTGATCATCCGTTTGGAGATCACTGGGAGTGCCAGACAGCGAGTAAGCAGCACAGACTGCCCCACCTGCTGGAGAAGTGATCGAACGTTGCTAGTGTGTAGAATTTAACCAGAATTCATCGTCTAGGCAGACGGAAAGTACAAATAGCTACTGCCAGTGCATGGATCAATGATTTGACAAGCGCCGGAAATTCAAGTCCCATGACCGCCGGTGATCGTCAGATTGACACCTATCGCAACCGCCAGTCAAATGGTATGTATCAAAGTAACCAAAACGGTCGCTATACAGGACGCCGCCGGGTATCACACGTAAAATCTAAGCTTGAAGAACAAGAACATCCCAACAAACACCACCAAACCCGAAATGATCATTTCACCAAAGTCTCCCCAAAAAGTATTCACACTGAAATAGCCACGCAGAGACGGCTGCACCGAAACCCTGATCTTGCGTGTCTTGTCGGCCGAATCACCATCGCCAATGACCACGAAGAGCGTCTGCCGAGTGGGATCGTGGACGTACTTGTCTTGCGGAGCAAGGCCTTCGACGACGAGCTGATATCCGTGGTAGATCAATGATGGGATGTAGATCTCGGTCTCGCGCGAATTGATGTCTTCAGAAAGCCTCCATTCGAAGGTAAACTCGCCGGTATTCATCTCGTATTCGAATCTTGTGGGTATTCCCGCGGTCTTGGATGGGTATGGGCGCACGACAGAGGGCAGTATACGACCTCCATTGTCGAGCGTGAAGGAAGCTTGGTCCAACTCTAGCAGCGAAGCGGGAAGCGCACGTTGACCACTAAACCACGAGAAATTCTCGCCGTTCCAATCGTCACCACGAGCGTCTGTGTTATTTGGGTTATAGTTCCACAATCTTATGAGGAGGGAGGGAGTAAGACTACTGCACGGTCACAGTAGGATGTAAGGTACACACGTGAAGCTAGCAAGCGATTGTTCTAACGCAGTCATCATAGCGTCCATCATTCGGTATTGCGACGTCCAATTTTCCGACGTAAGCGCTTCCTTTTCACTTGCAGTAACAAGGTTAACCATCAACCACGAGGTCGTAAAGAAAACATACTTCATATCCATAGGTATTCCACACTCGCCGATGAGAATAGGCATCTCTCCCAATACTTTGTGTCCTGCGTCGACGATGTTTCGTATTTGCAGAGTGTAATTATCGCGAGCGCCTTTCTGACCCCAATAAAGGGCGTTCAAGGGAAACATTCCCTACAGGACAATATCAGGATCGTCCGTGCAGATCAGTAGACGTGAAAACCTCACTCGTGACAATCCCTGCACATTGACAGTAAAGTCCCCAAATGCCTTTGTGAAAAGTGCATTCAAGTCATACCTGAGGATAAGTGACAAAACGTAAGTCAATTCTGTTCACTCGACGGTCCCCTTACCAGTGCGGCGCGAAAACCATATTGGGAAGTTGGTTTTCTTTCGTCCATGACGTTGGACAGAACTGTACAAGGAATTCAGAGGGTTTCAAGGTGATTACAAGCCAGAATCACAGTACCTCGTTGGGAATGGGCTCTACAAAGAGCATTTTTTCCCTTGGGACGACGCTGTGAACACGCTCCGCCCAGCGCTTCAAGAATGGAAAGTAAAAGTCGGTATACCAGTCGACCTGCCAGCGAGTGTAAAAAAAACGTATAAGCTCAGTTGATGAATCGAAGGCGAACCTTACGACCCGTGGTGGGATGTTTTGTAAAGTAATTCTCTCGCAAAACGACTCCTTCATTCTTGTTCTTATCCCACCCCCAGACACCATGCATCTCCCAGACACATTTTGCTTGTGTAGGGCCATCGGGCCTCCATGCCGAATGTTTGTCGGGGTTCAACACACTATGTGAAGTGAGACGAGTGGGCATAGGGAATGACCGAGTCCAGTGAGAAATTAGGGTAGGGTATCCGGAACCCAGCATAAACGATTCGAATGCAGAAGCTGGAGAAGTCGGTTAGCTTACTGGGTGAGACGCAAACGCAGTCACTCACGAACGTAAGCTAGATGTAGATCTGTGTTGTAATCAAACTTATGGAGTGAAGGAAGCTCTATGTATCCTCTATGTGGTTCGTTCATGATCTGCCGGTGGTCAATATCATCCCCGTGGCAGAACCATGTAACAATGTTACCTCAAATCCAAGTATTCCTTCCAAGCTGCCCAAGGTCTGGGCGACTAACGCGTACATGTCAAGGAAAGCATCCTGGAGGTATTGTTGAATTGATTTAACGTCTCCGTTTGCTGTGGTGATTTTCAGCTTTGGGGTAAATGTATCACCTGCCCAGAAACATGTTCTATACAGAATGAGATCCAAAAGCACGCTTTGCAAGGATCTCACTCACGCCATGGTGGCGGCTGCAAGTTTTTGGTATCCACACGGCCAAATACCACGCTCCGCTTCGACATGACCGCCTCCCTTGACGCCCAGAAGCCATGAAGCCCCTGACTCTTCCAAAGCATGCAAATCGAATCCGATATTCTCAAGAGTCCATGCAGGTGCACCAGAACCGCCCGAGTACCTTGACCAGACGTCCTGATGAATAACGATGAATGCAGATAGACCGTATTCTGGGAGTAAGGACAGCAGCTTCTTGACATAGGTCAAGTATTCCATATCGTAGATACCTCTGAGATCGGTCAGTTGGATTGCCAACATGTTCTCGACAGAGACTTACGGGCCGGCATGCTCAACCGCCTCCCACGTGATAAGAAAACGAACTAAAGGCACCGATATCGAGTTTGCAGAATCTGGACACGGTATGAAATGAACTCACTGAAGGATAAACCCCATCTTCTCAAACGGGCAAAGTGCTGGGGCGCTTCTTCGAGGGGAAATGGTCGACCAACAAACGTGACCGAGTGATGATTGGCAGGAAACGTGTCGTGGTCATGATCGACCGGACTGTCCATCGCGCAATTCTAAGCACAACGCAACGTGATTGAATCGAGTGGGACAACACATACATTTTACTGGAGCCAGACACGTTGACCCCACGAAGGCTACAGACGCGTCCATGGGCGTCAACAAAATGAGGGCCTCGTCGCTCTATCTTTCCACCAGTGCCTGCTGGTGACCAGTCATGTGCATATGTTGTTCCTGATCCAGGTAAGTAGGCTGGCGCGTAGGAAGGATGCGTCTGAGTCTAGGTCTTCGTTAGTGCAATTTAAGCAAGCTCGATGGATAAACCAAGTCACCCTCCCTGTGACAGGCGCAGATGCGTCAGGAGTTTCATCGCCACTTGCCACGCCGTCAAGCAACACGAACGACATTTGTGAATCCGAGCGGTTCATGGACGGTTCAGGCCTGAGCGAGATGTGGCGATGTCGCTGCGCTGGCGAATTCCAAAAAGGAAAGTGGTTGTTTGGCAAAGGCTTTGGATCCAAACAACCACTTCGGTCGGATCCGGGATTCGGGGCATCTCATCCTTGACTTATCGGCATGTTTCGCGTGCTCTCTTCCCTTCCCATCTCTCACCGCGCATTTAACTACTCTCTTCTCCGTCCTAGACATTTCTCAGGTATCAGATCTGATAATGCTCGACTGACGATTCCAGGCGGTGCTACCTTTTCACACCAGTGGCTTCGGGATTCCTGCCAATGCCCTTCCTGCATCCATCCATCCACATCCCAGAAGCTTCACAGATCATCCGATATCCCGGTTGACATCCGACCCACTTCGGATGGTCTGACGATTACCGCAAACGGTGTTCATATCCGATGGACCGATGGGCACGCATCATTCTTCGAATCCGCTTTTCTAGAGCGCTATGGCTCTCCATCAGCGCGACAAAGATTTCATCGTGATATTGACCCAATCCATTGGGACGCATCGTCGATCGCCCAAGCCCCCAATTTATACGTTCCCTACACAGACCTCGTCGAGCCTCGTCGGCTTCTCGACGCCATCAACCAACTCACGCAGTACGGCCTGCTCTTCGTCACTGGCGTGCCAAACCAACACACCACCAACGACACCTGCGAACTCCGTCAGCTCGCCAGCATCTTTGGCGAGCTCCGCGCCACCTTTTACGGTGAGCTCTGGGACGTCAAGAACGTGCGTAACAGCCGTAACATTGCGTACACGAACCTCGATCTCGGATTGCACATGGATTTACTGTAGGTGTTCGGTTTTTCGTTTTTCCGAGTTGCTGGGACGATCAGAGACCTCTCGAACAGGTACTTTCAACACCCACCGCGGTATCAGATTTTACATTGCCTGCGCAACCGCGTCGTGGGCGGTACCTCGATATTCGCCGACGCGTTCCACGCTGCCACGCTACTCCGTGGGCTCCATCCGGCAGACTTTGATATTCTGGCGTCGACGCGCGTGCCGTTTCACTATACCAATGACGGACACCATCTGCACTATGAACATCCGACAATCGAATTAGATATGCACACCTCGCCTCCTAGTAGTAATAGCCCGATTTCTGAGCTGTCGATCAAGCATATAAACTATGCACCACCGTTCCAAGCACCACTCATAAATTCGACGCCGGCTCCATTTTACACGGCTCTTGGCAAATTCGCTGCACTACTAGATGACAAGGCTAATCGTATGCAATATACTCTGCGTGAAGGAGATGCTGTTCTCTTCGATAATAGGAGAGTACTTCACGCCCGCACAGCTTTCGCGGATGGATCTGGTAACGGAGAAACACTGAAGGGGGAAACTAGTCGATGGCTTAAAGGATGTTATCTCGAGGCAGATGCCATTCTCGACCGTGGCAGGATATTGGGGACCAAGTTAGATAGGACCACATAACATACCATATCGCATTGAATCCACATGCTAGGTACTTAGATCTAGTTGTATGACGGCAAGGAACAAGGGCAGTAAGGACCGAGTCGTCAAATGCAAACTGATTACAATTTACTCTTCTCCGCCTTTTTGATGAAAGCAACACCGTTACCCAAGGCGACCTAAGGGACAGTCACCATCAAGGAGATGCGCGGTATACGAGGTCAATACCCACCTTGCCAGACGTGACATTCTTGGTGATGAACGTAATTTCCGTGGTTCCGTTGGGACCTGGGCCTACCTCCCATGCCTGTGTCTCCAGCTCATCGCCGGGGTTGACAGGGGACGTGAATCGCACGCCGAACATTTTCAATGCACGCGGATTGCCTTGGGCGATCTCTTGGATAAGACCACGGGCGGCAAATCCAAACGAGGACAAGCCGTGCAAGATGACACCGCCAAAGCCCATCGCCTTGCCTGCAGTGGGGTCTGAATTGTGGTGAGTTAGCTAAGACGCCAGAGTTACGTGTGATAAGAAATGCACCAATGTGAAGAGGATTGTAGTCTCCGCTGAGACGGTAGATAAGTGCTTGCTCCGGAGTGGTCTTATCTCTGATGACCCAGTCTGGTTTGCGGTCCTTGGGGATAGGCTTGGCAGCGGATGCACCTGCAATCACTTTGGAGAACTTTTCACCGTTTGCTTTGGCGCCTAGATAGAACGAGGAGCTCTGGATAAAGGATAGCCGTTGTAACAGCAACGAATTCGTTAAAGTACGAGAGGCTTACAAAGAGCTTAGCATAAGCTATATCACGGGGATCCAAGAGAGTTTGTTCTCGCTCGACGATGATTCCAGACTCTTGATATGATGTGAGAACGGTCGACAAAAAGGGTATGCGCAACTTACTGTTTTCATGGACGGCACAAATTCTGCTAGAAAGCTTCCATCCCGGTCCACTCGCGGCTGGCAAATCCTTCAAGACCTCGATGCTCTGGGTACCATGGACCTAGTGTGATGTTTCAGCGACGCCGATGAGCCCATTTTGGGTGGACAACATACAACTCTGTCAGGCTTGAGCTTGGGGAGCCCGGGGGCAGATTCGGAAGCGAGTTTGCTCGCGAAAAGTGTCACGTCAGTGTCATTGCCTATTCCAAAATCATCGTAATGGATACCATGCCTACGGTGAGGCGTACATACCCTTCAAATTGAGTACAACGGGGAATGTCGGTAAGGGAGCCCACGCCTTGTCTAGGAACTGTGCTTGGTGATGTGTTCAGAAAGGGAGACCAAGTAGACATACCAAGCTCTGCGGAACGATGAATTAAGAGGCACAAGGATGATATAGAAACGGCTGACCATATACAAGGGAAAGGTCATCCTTTTTTGCGCCAACACCGATTGCATAGGTAAGGACGTCCTTGCGTGTCCAGGAAACCTACAGGAATATCGATGGAGAGGACATGAAAAGAAGGGAGATACCCACAGGTTGGTCGGCAGAGCTGTGGCCGACGGCTTTGGCGAGATCGTAGGACATGGTTGACTTGGTGAGCGGATGGTCGGCAATTCGGGTGAGCGCGACGGGCCGAGCCGTGAAAGCGTGGGATGATGTTACATAAGTTTGAATGACAATCGGAGTTTGCTGCCAAGGAATATTTAATATTTATCCATTACGAGATGACGTCCATTCAGTAAGTCACCAAGAACTCGTTACATACCCCATACTTACTTATCGTGATGATCACCCTCAAGTGCCCTCCCACGTCCTTATTAAACTCGCGGCGGCCCAAAACCTTCATCACGCTTGTCGTCCGCCATGTCCGACTCTGACCCAAACTTCCAAACCCCAAAGGTCTTCGTTGAGGGCACTTGGCTTCAAGGCGCGATCGCCACCGCCGTCCTCTATGGCGTCGTCGTCGTTCTCTATGCCATGTGCGCCTGCTCCCTCTGGGAACGGATCCGCTCTGGCGAAGGTGGTCGCAAGAAACACTGGTTTTTCCTCGTCTACGTCAACGTCATCTTTGCCCTCAGCACCCTCTATGTGGCAGCAAACGCAGAGATCACCCAACTCGGCTTCATCAATCACAGGGATTATCCTGGTGGTCAGTACCGTGATCCGTTGCATTCCTGTCAAGATAATTATATCGCCGCCCGTAGGTCCCAGCGCCTACGAAATAAGCACAGCATCTACACCTCTCAATGTCGCGTTCGTTGTTTCGAATTGGAGCGCAGATGCTCTCATGGTGACCTTCTATCCACCCCGGTTTCTCCGTACTCGACTGACTCTACAAGATATGGCGCTGTGTCGTAGTTTACAGGGATAGCAAATTCCACTTTGTCGTGACCGTCTTCGGATCCCTCATGTTGCTTGCATCTGTCGGCAAGTATCTCCGGTCTTTCATCGGATTGGCCCGCTCTAACCTTTCATGCCGTTTATTCAGTCACCGGTTCTCTCTGGGTCATTATCATCTCTCGACCTGAACAATCCGGGAATGGCTGGATGTCCTTCAGCTACCTCTTCCCGTATCTCAGCGTTTCCCTCGCCATCAACATCCTCATCTGCATTCTGACCGTCCTCCGCCTACTTTACCACCGAGCATGCATTGCAAGGGTTCTTGGCCCTGCTTACGGTACGCTTTACGCTAGCTTTGCGACAATGATCATCGAAAGTGCCGCCGTATACGCGATATGCTCTTTGTTATACCTCGTCCCGTATGCTGTCAACAGCCCTCTGGCCAATGCGTTCCTACAAATCCTAGGTGAGGCACAGGTGACTTGTTCTTTCGCTTACTTCTTTCTACTTCAGCAACTGATCAATTCCTAGGTCATCGCACCCCTCCTCATAATTTATCGCGTCTCCGAGGGCAAAGCCTGGACAAGAGAGATGGCCACACGCGGTGTGGCGGTCTCCGCTTCGCAGGCCATGCGTCGGTTATCGACTCAACCCACCACTACCACGACTTCGCATCCTTCAAAGATGGTCAACGTCCAAGTGTCCTTCGGGGGACAACACAATGAACGAGATAGTGCAGTTAGATTCATCGATGAGGAGAGTAAGGTTCCGCCCGTGTAACGTCGAACATGAGGCGCGCGACCTTCCGACGGATTCTGAGCTGCTGAATGGGTCGGATACCGGCCGTACGGCGTACGTTAACCCCCGCGCGCACGTCCTCATTCTCACACCCATGGATCTGGTTCTACGTCGTTGGCTTTGTCCAAAATCATTTCTTTCACTCTCACGACACAAGACGCTCGGAATGCGAGCGACCAAGGCAGTCAATACTGATCCGTTGTCTTCCCCCCCAAATACCCTTCACTCTACCAACACACTCTTTAGACTGCACGCTACCCTAGACTGCAAATATTCCCAGTTTTGTATGTACACACGCACTCCACTTCTTTGCTATCTTGATCAATTCCTCGGTGTTTGGATACCTCATTGCTCTCCCGATGATGTACAGTTGTACTGCTTTGTTGCTTCGCGCTGTGGCTCCACTTTGTATACCACGCTAGATCTAGAGATCCCCCGGATCACTTGTCACGGATCGGAACTATGTACGTGCACCCTTCGTCTCACGGTTTTGTCGGCCAATAGTGAATGCACAGTCGGGCCCGAAGCTTGCCATGTCAAGCGTTGACGTGTGTGTGTGCTGACTCGAAAGGCGCTCGGCCGCCGCGGTCGCGCTGAGGTTTGCCCATTTGCCAGTGTCATCAGAAGCTCACACCATTGGGATCATTGATACGGTCGTACTGCCCACTATCGACCCAATCGTGTCGGAAGGGCACTGATGAGCCATTTAATATGTAGTCACATCGACGCGCCGCATCCTTGATGCATGATGCATGATGCGGCCGCACTCGATGTCACTTGTAGATGAATCACGCGAGCGCAGGGACAGACAGGGGACAGGGTGGACTCGAAACGCCACAAAAGGAGCCTAGTCCGTCTCTGAAACCGAAAGCGGATCAAATCTAACCTATGATGGCATCGTCCACACAGCTTGACGGAGATGAACGTTAACGGTCTGGGGACGTACTGTACATACAAACGAAAAAACAATTCTCGAAAGGACCCCTGATTTCTTGGCTTCTTTCCAGTGTGACGACATTGTTCCCCTCTTTCCCTCGTAAAATGTATCAGCGGGTGATCGGTGATCCTTCCTCTGTCCGATTCGACATCGGACGATGCCGGTACACCCACGTACACACCCTTGCTTCAGACATGCAGATACAAGCCGGCATCCTTCCTGATCTTGGTCATCGCTGTGTGGAGCGGAAATACGAGGTCAGATGGATAATTCCGCGGAATTTTTTTGAGGGTGAGATAAGAGGCTTACCAGCGATGATTGCACTGCCGACACCGCTTCCGTCTTCGGCATGGTGGGTCACGATGCCACTAATCCCGCATTTTACCCGTGTCAGTGAGACAGAGCGGACACATAGATCAGAAGGCGATGAAGAAAGAGATATGAGCGCCCTCACCGGCCTTTCTCTCCAAAGATGTCTACGAGACCTTCATGTACCCTTTCGGGGAATCCAGGGTATTTCTGTGTAATGGAACGCAAATCAGTCCTCGTGAGAAGAGGGGGCAGATCAGCACGAAAAGTTGACAGGTTTACGCACATTGTACAAACTACCGTCAGCGCCGACAGAGCATCCCTCCTCCAAGTATCCCATCTTCTTTACGATCGCAGCAATTCCGCAAGCACTCAGCCGTGCTGCACGTCGCCCAATTAGTTTAGCGAGGGCTCGGAAGAACTGCCGTTCGGCGAGTGTGGTTTCAAGCGCGAAGAAGTGGGTGAATATGCCAATTATCATGAGAAGTTCATCCGTGGGGTCACTGCAGAAACATGAGCCAATGTCGACCATTGCCGATAAAATGGACGTAAGGGGGTGTGACTCACCTTTCCATCAGAGACAAGAAGGCGGTATCGAAAATATACGGTTTCTCAAGCTTATACGTATTCTGGCCTAGGAAAAGGATACCCTCATCTATGAGCTCGCAAATAACTAGTCGGAGAATTTCGCCCAGGTATCGACCTGAGATGAGTTTCTAGGTAGGAGGAAAACGAAAAATTAGTAACCGACCCAGTAGTTCTCAAGGTAGAAACGAATTGCTTACCTCAAACGCTTGTTCACCAGGTTTGTTTGACGTTTCGTCTACTGTTGCATCGTATTTTGTTCGCGGAAGGTGTTCATGCTCAAACGAGTCGAAAGCACCCTATTTTCCCCTTGGAATCCACTCGAACCGTTGAAAGGTAATTGACATACCCATTCACAATTAATGGCCATATCGACATCAGGTGGGATCCCCAAGTTCGCGATCTTGGGGATATTCTTGGCGTGTTCCATGTATGCGGCGTTGCAACCTGTCCCAAAAATGACGGCTATCTTGGTCTTACAGTTAACATAGTGCGATGCTATCAGCGTGCCAGTGGTGTCGTTGATGAGTGCCGTTAAATTAATGGGAAGATTCTGAAGGGGGTGTCATTTTAGATGTCGTCCGCAGTGGAGCGAACGGAGTAAGCCGAAGAGAAACATACATATTTCTTGAGAGATTGTCTGAACATCTCAGCGACGTCTCTTCCCTCCGTGTTGGGTGCGCCAAAGCCCTTCGTCCAGCGGATAAGTTCACCATGATCAATCCGCTCTTGCCTTCACCATGAATATGATACGAAAGCAGGCGGCGCGGTCAAAATATCGCGTTAGAAGATGCTTAGTACCAAGAGTGCAGTCTTAGACCGACTCACGTGCATGGATACGAGAACTATGAACAAAACAAACGAACCGAATATGACAAAATTAGTTCTTGACAGATACTGTGTCAGTTCCATCACTCACAGTAAATCCTAGAGGCAACATCTGACCCTCCTTCAACATACCCGGCCCGGTACCCGTATTCGAGTCGATAAAGGTCTTCAAGCACTCAGCGCAGAAGTCAAACAATTTTTGGCCGTCCTCTTGTTTCTGTTCTTCGGTGAGACGATACTTGGTCTGTGTGAGCTCAAATTTGCCATCGCCTTGCAGGGTAACGAGGCAGACACGGAGATTGGTACCACCTAGTAAAAGACAGATGGAATGAGTGATCCAGCCGAACAGTGTTGTATAGTTCAGCGGTAACATGCGAGATGAATCAAGGGTATCGCACAAAAGGATGGACAGACGCACCAAGATCCAAGGCTAAAAAGTCACCAGTCTCCTGACCAGATGGCCACCCAAAGACGAAAGTCGGGATCATAGGCTAGATGAAATCGAGACACAAATTAGATGATGGCTCAATTCCGACCGGAAGGTGCATGTGGGAACGCGGAACGATGAAATATAGGAGCCTATTGACACGCTCAACCCAGACCCTATTGAACAACAACCACGCGAAGTGGAAGATAGAAGCCCCACGCGTTACACGCCACCTGAGGTGATCAGAGATAGCCGACCAAAACAGCCATGCTCGCTCAGCATATTTCCATCCCCATTCAGAGGCTACCAGGAAACATCCAACGAGAAAGATTCGAAAAGAGGAAGAAATAACGGTCCGAGATGAAGTAGGTACTTGCCACGATTTGATTGTACTTGGCCAACCCCAACTCGAGGGACTCGGTGAAAGCTTCAACGATCATGCGCATTCTCTGAGGGGTCAGGGTGAATCTATGCGATGTATCAAAATGTGGTAGTGGTTGTCAACGACATCAGGCAGCACGCGGAGCGCAGTTTAGCGACGAGATCTGGTCAAAAGATGAAGGGCGCTACTGACAGCGTTTCGTATTTCCTAAGATGGTCGGCCATCGTCCTAGGATTTCACAAAGAAAGGCCAATGAGTAAGGCTGCGATCTTATCTCAGGAAACACGAGAAGATCGCCTCGGTCAAGAATGGAAGACGGGCGCATACTTTTTGGTGGCATGAGGAAGGTCTTCCTCATCGTGCGTACGAGTATGGATCGCGATGGTCTGGCCCGAAGGCAGGACAACACTACCACTGCCACGACGCGAAGCTGGCATGATTTCTCTCGATAATGGACTTGATAACAGTAAGATGGTGGTGGTAGGTGTCAAAGACGCGAAACGGATCCCCAGTTGGCTGCGAGACTTAATAAGACAGGTACGCGGAGCTCCTCGTTCGGGGATAAGCTTCGGGTTAGTACGTGGGAAATTAACGACTTATTAGTCCATTCCGATTTTCTCCTTCTTGACCTTGTCATGATTGGTCTCAAGGGAACACTCAATGTACGACCATAAAGCTATCTAATATCCTGGCTAACCTTGAAACAGGTCATTGACAACTCCGGTGCACTCCTCGTCGAGTGTGTCAATGTCCTAAAACAAAAAGTCAACAACGGCTGGGGATCCGTCGGCGACGAAATCGTCTGCGTCGTGAAACGCGCGCGTCCACTTACCGCCGCACAAGCCGCTTCTGCGACTGCTCTCAAAGTTCGTCGAGGCGACGTCCGTCGCGCCCTGATTGTGCGTACCAAGAAGGCAGTGAGAAGACCCGATGGGCGGTTCATCAGATTCGACGACAACGCGGCGGTACTGTTGAACAATAAAAGGGAAATGTTGGGCACGAGAATCGGTGGGGTGGTCAGTGCAGATTTGCGGCTGAAGGGCTGGGGAAAGATCGTCAGTTTGGCACCCAAGGTACGCGCCAAGAAATATGCGTCCGTATCGGCGAGCTCATTCTGGTCTTGCAGGCTCTATAGCCAAGGCCACGTTTGACTATTGCCATGTAGAATACCCTAGGTAGTCATCCGTAATACTTGCTAGATCCATGACTCATGACTTGGTTGGTGGTTCTTACATACAAGAAGTTGATCAGAAGACAACGACTCTTACGCACGGTTCTTATTTATAAGTCCTCGTTGATAGCTCTTCTCAGCTCAGCTATACTCCCTCAGTGTGCCCAGCTTGATGTTTCGGTCAACATCGCTTCGAGTAGTCTTACCTCATTCAGGTGGCAAATACCCTGTCTTTCGTCGTTCTCTTGGTCCTTTTGCAGCCCTCCGTCTGCGTCAGGCCAGCACCAGCGGCACTAGCGCACCTTCTCGAACCACATCACCAGTTCTACTGCTGGGTGCTCTAACATGTGCCCTTCTAGGCTACACCATCGGTTCTTCAACTGAGCTGCCATCTTCACTTGCGTTTCTTGGTCTAGTGGGCGGCCGTCAACAAGTGCCAGCGGGCGACGAACCCACATATGGAACCCCAACAGACTTCCAGAAAGCTATCAAAGAACTGAAGCAAACTTTCGATCGTGATGGTCAGGATTCTGGTGTCGTCAGCACCGATCCGGAAGACCTCCGGGTACACGGATATTCAGAGAACGATTATCATCCTGGTGCGTACTGGTCACCGTTAGCGTTGGCATCCCCATTGAATCATTCCACATTGACGCTTCCAATAACCATATATATGTGTCGGTTCAACTCTACAGGTACCCCTCACACCGTCGTGGTGTATCCGAGAAGCACGGAGGATGTAGTCAAGATTGTTAAAACAGCTACGAAATATCGAATGCCAGTAACACCATTCTCGGGTGGAACAAGCCTCGAAGGAAACTACCGAGGGGTAAGCTCTTAGTCTCCCCTGCGCTATAGACTTACTCTGGCTGTCCTGAGCCGGACATCCAGGTGGAGGTTTTGACACGCGTAGTTTCCTATGCCACATACATCAGTTTCATTTGCGCCTTCCTGATTGCTAACTCAAAACAGTATGCAACAGGTGGTATTTGTGTCGACATGTCCGGCATGGACAAGATTCTCGAGATTCATGGTTCGTACAGATTCGTCCCAGTCGTGCAAATATTAATAAATGATCACGACCATCGTAACCCACACTGTCTGCTCAAAACCCTGGACTGCTCGGCTCGAAATGTGATAATTATCTGAAACTTACTAATGACCTTTTGCGATAGAACAAGACTCAGATATCGTGTGTCAACCTGGACTTGGATGGATGGAGATAAATGAAACATTACAAAGAAAGGGTAGGTGTAATGTTTGTTAGGAGAGCAGACCCATTTTTACTCGTGACTATGTTTCGCCCGAAGGCATTCCTTTATTCTTCCCCGTAAGTACACCGTTTTTGGCCATACTCCCCCTTGTAAAATAAATACTGATGTATGTAACGCCATCTTAGTTGGACCCTGGCCCGGGTGCAACGATTGGTGGGATGATGAGTACGGGCTGTTCTGGAAGTATGTCTTTTTCTGGCACTTTCTGGAAAAACATTGCTAAGCCTCGTTAAAGCGAATGCCGTGCGGTATGGGACAGCCAAGGGGGAATGGTTCCTTAATGCTGTACGTCCCTTCGTTCATGTTGACCTCTCGGTTGCATACATTTGTAACCTTGGTTGGAAACGGGTCCTTTTTGCTGAGTCCACAACAACCCTCGCAGACAGTAGTACTTCCGTCCGGGGAAGTTATTAAGACACGACAACGTTCTAGGAAATCTTCAGCAGGTTTCGACGTGACAAAGCTATTCATCGGCGCAGAAGGCACCCTGGGCATTATTACCGAAGGTAAGTACTCCAGCCCTGGTTCTCAGTGTCCGGTCTTCCCATCGATCCGAGCGACACTCATGTCGATATTTTGGGATAGTTACAATCCGTCTAGCTCCCGTGTTACCCACCACAGTCGCCATTGCACAGTTCCCCGATGTCAAGAAGGCAACAGAGGCAGTAATTGATGTGATGAACCGTGGGGTTGGTATCCGTGAGTACCCCTGTTATTTGTCTCCGATCCAGTCGTTTTCTGAAACTCACATAACTGTGTATAACCGTTAAAATGTCTATTGCTTGCATTCTCACTTAGAATGCGTCGAACTCTGTGATTCTGAATTCATGCGCTCGACAAACCTTTACGGAGCTTCGGAGCGCACCTATCCGGAAGCTGATTCCCTATTCTTCAAATTCCAGGGACCCAGTCAGGCCTCACTCGAGGAGACTGCCCGAATCGTCAAGGAAATTACCAAAAAGCACGGCGCTACTGGGTTTGAACTAGCACGCAACGAAAAGGAGGCGCGTGACCTGTGGGCTGATCGGAAGAACGCACTCTGGTCAGGATTGGCACTTTTGGAAGGGTCAAGGGGATGGAGTACGGATGTATGGTCAGTCTTCTTCGACTACGGGCACGAGAAATCGTTGATGGAATGACATTACTCGACAGCGTTCCAGTCTCAAGGCTTCCCGATCTCGTTTATGAGACAAAGCAAGACATTTCGCAAATCGGACTTGTGACTACCATTGTTGGACACGTTGGTGATGGTCAGTCCCGATTTCTTTCTCCCGCTGGCTCTATCTTCGACCTCCCGATTGAACAACAGGTAATTTCCACGCACTCCTTCTTTTCCGAAACGAAGAGGAATTGGCTATAGCACGAGAAGCCGTGCATAGAATGGTCGAACGCGCAATAAAGATGGAGGGTACATGTAAGCGCTGTATTCTTCACGACTATCACGCTCTGTTGGCTTTATCTTATCATCATCCAGGTACCGGCGAGCATGGGGTTGGTATTGGCAAGCGGGAGTACCTCTACTCTGAGCTGGGGGAAGGCACTGTGGAGCTGATGCGGACCATTAAGAAGACCATTGATCCACTCGGGTTGTTCAACCCCGGAAAGGTCAGTGACGATCATCCATCCAGCAACTGACTTAATCCGGGCGTTAATTAAACCACCACAGTTATACCCCGACAAGAGTGTGAAGAATTCAGAGAAGCGTTAATTGCAACGAAGTCAGGACAACTTGTGGAAGTCTGGTCATATGTACATTAGGAATTTACCTCCGCATGCGACGTAACCCGCTGTATCCGTTGTATTACATTGGTAATTTGACAAAGAGGTACATTCCGAAGAGGTATCTGTGAATAGCTGTGAGTTGTCACAAGCTACGAAGACTCGGAGCGCGACTTGCTGAATAAACAAGTGAACAAGCCACTCATTGCACAATTACTGAAGACATCAATGCAGTAGATTAGTGTCTAACACTAGGTAATACGATACGTGAATCTGATCCCACCTTTCGCCGAGTTTCATATGAGACCATCACGATTCATGAATCATCTTGTCGTCCGAGACTGAACGCCAAGTCACGTGCTCACTGCGCACCCCGAGATTGCGCATTATTGAAACTAACGTTTCGTCCACAGTGACTCCACACCATCCAACAGTCATGGGTAGCACGCTGTTCGGAAACACGATTTCGCAGCAACAGCCAGCGACAGGAGGTAGCATGTTTGGGAATACAAACATGTCCCAGCAACAACCGACGACGGGAGGGGGTCTTTTCGGAAACTCGGCCTCATCTCAGCCGTCGACGACGGGTGGCGGCTTATTTGGAGGTACTGCTATCACACAACCTGCAGCCACGACGGGCGGGAGTATCACGACCCCGGCTGCAACCCAAGCCCCCGCTGGAGGGAGTATATTTGGTGGCACATTGGGAGGGGGTATGTTCGGTAGCACCCCCGCCCAGCCTGCTGCAGGGGGGAGTCTCTTTGGTGGTACGAATACGCAGCAATCGCAACCGCAACAGGCGACTCCGTTGTTTAGCTCTACGATGACACAACCCCAGCAGGCGGGCGGAATGTTTGGGGCGACGAGTACCAATACGCAGCAACAGCCCTCTATGGGCGCTGGTGGGCTTTTTGGGGCGACGAATACAACAGCTCAGCCTACCACAAACATTTTTGGAGGTCCACCCACAAGCACGCCTGCACCCGGTGGTGGTCTGTTTGGAAGTTCCACTTCATCTTCGAACCCACTGTTCGGGAATAAAACCCCTTCTACTATCTTTGGCACCCAGCCCACGAGCACGGGCACGAGTACGATCGCCCCCCCTACACTTTTTGGACAAACAGCCCCACAAACATCGACCAATGCTGCACAACCTCCTACCTCGATATTCGGACAGACTCCTCAGGCGCAAGCACAAAAACCGGCCGGATCAATTTTTGGGTCCATTATCCAGCCATCGACCACTGGAACCCTGTTTGGTAGTACCCTTGCTACCTCGTCTTTGGCGGCTGGGTTGGGTACGGGGTCAATTCTTGGGACTTCCACGTCGAGACCTTCGCCATCAACGCTTGGCACCACTGCCCAGCAACAGGATCCTCAAAGTCAGTTTGCGACCCTGACACAAAGGATCGATGCTATTGCGGAAGCCTGGAATCCCAATTCGCCTCAATGTCGCTTTCAGGTAAGTGTATTCGTCGCGAGAGGTAGCGGAAGTTGTTGATATTGATGGTGCCTAGCACTATTTCTATAACCTAGTTGACCCGGCGACTGTTGGTCAGTACGGCCGGCCGGTTAATGCAACTAATGAGGCTCTTTGGCAGAGAGCTGTTCGAGAAAATCCGGATCCCAATTGGTACGTGAACGGCACTTTAGCGGAGGTGAATGCTAAGACTGCGTTTCAGTATGGTACCTGTGCTAGCCGTCGGTTTTGACGCGCTTAATGCTCGTGTCGAAGCACAGTCTGTTCAAGCGACCGCGCAACAAGAAAAGCTAAAGGTGACTTTATCAAAACGAGGTATTCGTCGCGATCTGATCCGGTTGCCTAGGAACTTGAGAAGCGATTGCAGGCGTTGACAGGGACGCATACGGATACTACCTTGTCGCGACTTCACCGTGCTCTTTCCCAGCACACCCAACTATCGCAGCGGCTTCTGAGGTTAGTCCAACATCTGCACCTCCTCATTCCAGCTGTCCGCTCTTCTTCCATACGCCCCGAGGAAGAGGCGTTGCGGGTGGCGCTGGAGGAGATGGAGGAGGACTTGCGGAGACCCGGCGGAATGAGTAAGATGAGGAGCAAACTGAACGAGTTGTGGGCGTTGGTTGGAGCCATCAATGCGGCTCGAGAACGTGGGAAGAAGGCCCGAGGAGAAGGGGCGGTAGAATGGACGGTGGTGGATGAGGAGGGCTTGAAGCAAATAACTCAGGTTTATCCTCTTCCGCCTCTCCGTGGAGGGGATACTGATTACTCTTACAGATACTATCCGACCAACAGGCGGGTCTGCAGCACCTGACAAAAATACTACAACGGGATCTCAAGGATCTTGGTGTGATCATGGGAACCAACGGGGAACGGGAAGATGTGCATATGGGTGCGGAAATGAGGCACTCCGCTTCGCCTTCTCCGTTGAATAGTTCGACGTCCACGCTGCATACGAGCGCGCTTGGCAGATAGATTAGGTGTACATGGTACTGAACTAGTTTAGTTCGTGTTCGGGTTGCTCCCGGAAGAACAAAGGAAGGCGTGTGAGACCGCGTCGTAATGAAAGGTAATCCTGATCTCGACCTTTCGAAATCACCAAGACACCCCTGCATGTCTCCTCATCATTAACTATCCTACACGACCTGTAGCGACGACAACGACACCAGCATTGACTTTCCCATTCCTAACCGTGGGCGACACGACCACCCACAATGCGCTACCGCACGCTCGAGATTCGTTGGCACGACTCCAAGCCTATATCAACTTGTGACTTTCAGCCCATCCCATTTAAAAAAGCGCGTCCGTCTCAAGAGAAGAGCTTTGCATCCCAATCCTACAGACTCGCGACAGGCGGCGAGGACAATCATGTTCGGGTGCGTCGGCTGCTCCGTTCAAACGCGTTCGCAGCCTCGACCATCGCGTGGCTGAACACGCCCCTAGGTATGGATGGTGCACCCAAACATTCTGCCTCCATCCATCGTAGAATCGGGCGAAAACGACGTCACGCCGCGACCACCTCGCGTCGAGTACCTCGCCACGCTCAGCAAGCATTCCGCACCCGTCAACGTCGTGCGGTTCTCTCCAAATGGTGTGTATTTATGACTTTTTGTTCGTGCTTTTCTTGTGTGTTCTTACGATATGTTCAGGAGAGTTTATTGCCTCGGCTGGCGATGGTATGTCGCGCTTTGTGGCGCTGGGGTGTTGGCTTATGACTTATAGATGGAATGATTATTATATGGGCTCCGTCGAGCACTCCGCCACTGGCGACCTATGGAAGTGACCTGAATGCTGAGGACCTACAATATGAGAAAGAATATTGGAAGCCCCGTACAACATTTCGGTTAGTCTTCCATTTCCTCCCGGTCCGAGTATCTAACCAAGGACCGGGAAATTTAGGTATACAACCATGCAGGTATATGATCTTGCGTGGAGCCCCTCAGGGGAGTATATCCTTGCGGGCAGCATGGACAATTGTGCGCGCGTTTATACAGCAGTAGATGGTTTGTTTCATCCGTCGTACTCCTCTCTTGAGCTAACTTGGATGTTTCCAGGTAAATGTGTTCATGAGATTGCCGAACACAACCACTATGTGCAAGGCGTTGCTTGGGACCCCTTGAATGAATACATTGCTACACAGAGCAGCGACCGCTCCATGCACATTTACAGGATCTCGACCAAGCAAGGAAATTTTGAGGCTCATGCGGTTGGGAAAAACGCCCGCATGGGATTCAGCCACTCTCGCACGCCGAGCACGCAAAGTCGTATCAAGGGAGGCTTTAAGCGCGAATCCACAAGTGATGTGGAGACTGCTTCTGTGGATCAGAAAGAAGAGAGGGACGCATCCCAGTCAGGCAACCACAATAATTCGATCGTTTATCCTCCTACACCTGCTACATCTGTTGCCAGCACACCGTCTGTCATGTTCCCACCGCCGACCTTTGAACGACCATCTTCTCGACGTTCTTCATTCAGTGGTTCGAACGCCCCGTCTTCACCGGCGCACTCCCATTTCTCCAGATATGGTCGTTCTCCATCTCCTATGCCTCCACTTCCCGCGATACGCGCCCTGCCCTCACCAGCATGGTCGACCATCAAGTTGTACGGAGATGAAAGCTTCACGAACTTCTTCCGAAGGTTGACATTCAGCCCTGATGGTGGATTGCTGCTCACGCCCGCTGGACACTTTGAGGACCCATCCCTGAACACGGGAACCAGAGGGGATGAGACGCCTGGTGGGCGCAAACGCCGGTCGGCTGACAAGAGCGGTACGGCGCAGAGTGACCCCGCCAATCCGAGTTCCGCCTCGTCGGTCTTCATCTATTCTCGCGCCAACTTTGCACGCCCACCTATCGCCCATCTTCCTGGCCACAAAAAGGCTTCTGTTGCAGTGCGCTTCTCTCCGACCTTATACGAACTGCGACATGGCGTCGTCGGTGCTGTGACCGAGGAGATGAAGACCGCTGTCCTGGAAAAAGATAAAGAGGGCAAGCTAGCTGTTGACCTCGTTGGTGCGACCAATACGTTGGCGCGCGAGCAACCAGTCCTACTCCCCTCTCCGCGAACAGAGAAGGCATCAGCTTCCCAACTTACAGGTGCTGGCTCCGAGATATCGATTGTACAGTCTCCCTCGCCTAGCCCAACGAAACAGTCCGGTTCCAACGTGTCGACGTCTTCAAAAACAGCTACCCCCGCTGTTCCCAGCGGGTCTGTATTTGCGCTTCCATATCGAATGCTATATGCGGTGTTGACGATGGACACCGTCACCATCTACGACACGCAACAAGCGGGTCCGGTTTGTCTTTTGACGAAACTACACTACGATGAGTTTACAGATATGACCTGGTTCGTGACTTTGAATTATTCGAACGGAAGTCTGCTCATGATGGTCGCTGTCTAGGTCTCCGGATGGACAGACACTTATGCTTTCCTCCCGAGATGGCTACTGTACCCTGATCATCTTTGACGAGATACTTCCAGCACATCATACCCAGCAATCCACGCTGCAATTACAATCGATCGCCCAGCACAACTCCGTGCCGCTCACATATGCGTCGTCGGGGTCGACGTCTACACACGGTGCCCCGCTGACACCGGCGAGTGCGAGTGTGGGCCTGCCCATCATTGCGCCGCCGGTTGTTCCAACGAAACGGCAGGTGCAGGGAAGCGAGCCACCCCCACAGCAAGCGCCGACGCCCAAGTCGGCCGTCGATGAGCCAGTTCCCAGTGGGAGTAGTGCTCCTCCTACGATGGACGGTGCCAGTACAACCGAGGAAGCCAAAGAACAACCACCGAAGAAGAAACGGCGGGTGGCATTGACCCGGGTCGGTGATATTGAGGCTTGAATGTGCCCGGTACGGATCTACGATTCTATGATTTTTACTCGCGTTTCGTGTGAGACAGGCTGCCGGTGCCATATCTTACATCCTCGTTCCTAGTCTCTTTCCCTGTAATTAATATTCTTTTGTTCAGATTATCCTCGGATAGTCGTTTCTTCCCTAAGGACTGCCGATCTTGATGCATGTACCGATAAGCCTGAATGGTGCACATATATTCTCCTGATGCAGTGCGATGCTGTCCAGTTCTGTGGTACGATGTGTGTCGAAACGGGCATGATCCCGTGCAGCTCACCCCCGACTTCTTCTCATCTACGCGTCGATCGTGTCATGAAACGTACATGTATATGCGCCGTATCGGGACCAATCTGCCCAAACGCTTACCCAGTTTTGTTCTTGCTCCTTTTGCCAACCTGGGCCTGGAAACCACTCTTGATGGCGTTGACCGATCGTCGCGAGCCGCATGACTCGCAGGACATGAAGAATATACGGTTCTCCTTGGTGAGGAGCGTGTCTGGCGACTTACACGTTTTGCAGGTGACATATTCGACTGTGAGGTGTCAGTCCATCAACATGCGGTCTCTTG
This sequence comes from Zangia roseola, assembly GCA_038090095.1. Taxonomy (NCBI): domain Eukaryota; kingdom Fungi; phylum Basidiomycota; class Agaricomycetes; order Boletales; family Boletaceae; genus Zangia; species Zangia roseola. The sequence continues at coordinate 22,741 of JBBPMD010000178.1, forward strand.
GGCGCAAAGTCAGACGAACCGATATACCGCCTCAACACGTTCTCGACCTGTTTAGGCTGGAAGCGGCCCTTGATGACCAACCTGCCTGAGCCGTCCACACTTCCCGTCGTACCCATTTCAGCAAAGAGGAATTGGATGACATGTTCTGGGGATCGGTGCATACGCTTGCAGATATCGGCGACGTTTGCAAAGATGGAACGGCGGACACCTTCTCGGAGAATTTGGGGTGGGGCAATAGTGTACCGTTTTCCCGAGGAGGTAAGTAGGGAGGGATTGGAGGCGTGGAGAGATGCATAGAATCGCGTGAGGAGCTGTGGACAGCGCTTATGAGGATGGTTTGAAGGTGATTAGATTGGGATACGTGCCTCTGGATACATGTAGTCACGATCGCTCGTAAGCCAAGGTTCATTACCCGAGTCGACACTGGCAAGTGCTTCCGACCTCGCAAACGGATCGTCGCCGAGCTCGGCTTCGTCGATATCGTTGAGGTGCTCGCCATCATCGACCTCGATGTCGTCTGCACCCTCTGCAACATCCTTCGATTTCGATTCCTCGAGTTCCTTTTCAAAGTCCTCCATCGCCTTTTTCTTGGAGGTTTTCTTCCTCTTCTTCATGTCAGAGAAATCAAGGTCCTCGGAAGCGATCACGGCAGAGGAGCCGCCTGCGGGTGTGGACGTGCCAGGGGTATCCTCACCCTGATGTGCGATCAGACATGTACTGTAAGCGAACGATGTCACATACGAGATCCATAGGAATGTCTTTCTTCTTCTTTTTCTTCTTGAGACCTTCGGGGAACATGGACTTGAAATCGTCGTCCTGTTTCTGATCGTCCCCATCTGCATCGCCGCCGTCGGCGGTCTGGTTGCGCTTCATTTGCTCATGGACTGTGGTGGGACCGAGGTCGACCGCATCGCCGTTGGTGGTCGTGCTCTCGATCGAGGTCGGTGCTGGGGTAGTGGGGTCTGCTTCTGGCCCGAGCGGGTCTTCGGTGAATGCCACTGTCTTTTTCTTGCGCTTCTTCAGCGACGGGTCAAATAACGGTTCTTCTGATGCCATACTGATGTCTTTTCGTCGTCGATGATGATGAGGATGAGGATGAGGACGATATCGAGTCAATCATGCCATCTTGCCGAATATTTAGATCGGCGCACGAATCTCGGCAGGGATGTTCATACTCCGGTCGCTGGTGGCCGATGTCTCCCGAGGTGTGCTACTACTTTCTTTTACCAAATGTTTGCCAGGCAGTCCGTCGCTCGTCTCGCCGCACAGCAGGCTCACCGTCACGGTGCAACCCCCCAAAATGCCCGCAACATGGCCACCCTCCGTGAAATCGAGCTGCGTCTCAAGTCGGTCAGAAACATTGAGAAAATCACCAAAGTAGGTCGCTTTCTCGTGTCCAAGAATGGTATTGAGTGCGTTGTAGTCCATGAAGATGATTGCCTCTACCAAGCTCGCCAAGGCACAGCGTGCCATGACCGCAGGCAAAGAATACGGTATCGCCAACTCCGGTGTGTCCTGCTCACCCACGCGTATATAGTTCACTAATCCCGGCCCAGAAATCTTTGACCACACGCCCTCAGAGACGCCTGCTAAGCGTAAACTCTTCATCGTCGTGTCGTCCGACAAGGGTCTTTGCGGTGGTGTTCACTCCTCGGTCTCGAAAGCCACCCGCCGTGTGCTCGCAGACACCGAGAACCTCGTCGACGCTGACTCCCCGGTCATGGTTATTGGGGACAAGTCCAAGGCCCAACTCGCCCGTGTCATTAGTAAAAACCTCGCCCTCACGTTCAACCAAATTGGACGCGACATTCCTACATTTGCGGATGCTGCCGGTGTCGCTGACCTGATCGTGAAGAGCGGTGCCGAATACGATTCGATCGCTATCGTGTACAACAAGTTCGTTTCGGTTGTCTCGTACGAGGCTGGTATTGTCGAAGTTGCCAACGAGAACACCTTCAAAGAGTCGCGTATGTGTTCTATTTATATTTTCAAGTATGTTCTATGTTATTGACATGCATTCTGCAGCCGGTTTCCGTGCATATGAGATGGAAGATGATGTTACCAAGGACCTTGCAGAGTTCTCATTAGCGAACGCCATCTATGCTGCCCTCGTTGAAGCACACGCCTGTGAACAGAGCGCTCGGTACGTGCAATAGCATCCCAACTGATCACGATTCTTACGCGCACGAACAGCCGCAATGCCATGGACAACGCCTCAAAGAACGCCAAGGATATGATCAACACTCTCACGATGCAGTACAATCGTGGTCGTCAAGCCGCCATCACAAATGAGTTGGTTGATATCATTACTGGTGCGTTACGAGTATCCCGTGTTCTCTGGTTGCAGACTAACGTGGCTTGATCCGGAACAGGTGCAAGTGCGCTGTGAGATTATTATTATTGTAGTCGGCGTGCGCATGCTTGTTACCCGCAGTTGTTCACCATAGATCAATACTATCATTCCTTTTCTCTGTGCCTCGTCGCCGGAGGCCGCGCTTTTCGATTGACCCTCAGTGCCTGTAGTGCATCCCTTCGCGTGCCTTGTAGTTTCTCCCACTGAAGTGGCATGTACGGAAAAGGTACATATGGGTCATGCGCCATGTAAGACATGTAAGGTACACGTAGTTTTGTGTCATCTCCCAAACACGACGGGTAAAAAGCATGCAATCAGAACTACGAACGAGAAGGTCAGAGATTGAATCTACCTGCAGCCAGACACTTACACGGAGAGGCTGGAAGAACCACTTGTTCTTGCCGCTCTGGTACCGCTCCTCGAGAAGCTTTTTGATGTTCTTACGAGCATCCTCTCGATGCGTGACCTCCTTAAACGTGTCTGACGCGACCGCTCCCTTTAGACTCTCCAACTCCAAAGCATAACGTGTAGGGAAGAGATGCGAGTAGTTAACGACCTTTATGACGAGCACATGTACATGAGTCGCTACGCGAACCAAAGGAGAAATGCCACACTAACCTTGATGAAGGGTTTCACTCTGCTTCTCCGTTGCACCTTCTTGGTGCCCATGCGACGAGTGACTTTTCGCGGGTAACGCTCGATGCCAGCGACGATCGCGTGGGGGTAGGGACGTTCCTTGGTCCCTTCATCGAGCTGTTTGATGACGACGACTTTCTTGCCTGCCTGACGGCCCTGCAAGACGATGGCAACCTGGAGAAAGAGCCAAATCAGATTGCTTTCCGAGCGAGATGCAACAGAAAACGCTTGACTTTTCCTGGTTTGTAGACTGCGTGCTGGTTAGCTCTCCATCGTGATCAAGGTTAAATGAGAACGTACTTTTAGGCATGCTAGACGTCGGCGCGGGCTCTTGCTCGTCGTTTGGGATTTGGTTTGGCGAGGTCTGCAAGCCACTCGGCAATCTCCGTGTACTATATACAGTTTTAGGATTATGTGATCAAACTTGGTCACAACAAAAAATATAACGCATCATATAATTTTAATGTTACAGTCACCAGGATCATGTCGTCAACACTAGCGAAAAAAATGGAAGATCCATTCCCTGATTTTGCCATGTCGGTCTCTAACAGATACCCATCTTCCGTACGATCCAGGACTCCGGACGCCTTCAACTGAGCTGTGACAGTTAGACACGCTGGCAGAGCGGACTCGGAAAAACAGGCTGATCGTATCAGTGATCATATCATGGCATGCTGTGCCAGACCTGCCCAGTGACAACAACGCCGTTGACTTTGGGTCGCAAACTCTTCTGAGTCAGGTACCTGGAAAAACCGGAACCTTAGTCAACAAACGATCCGGCGATCGCGCCCACGGCGTGCACGTACGTACGGTTTCCCGCATCGCGCGTCGGGCTGCAACTGCCGTGATGGGGAAAGTTTCAGGTAACTGCATCTGGTTCGGTTGGAAGAAGTAGTTGCATATCCCATAGAACGTTCTACACTTTAACTACGCGAAGACCCTAGTATCGCCGCTCACTTTGTCCTTCACCTCAAGCGCATTTGCAAATGATTCCGTGCTTGTTGTTGCATACGTAAACATGCTTTGGCGGTTCCATCGCGGGCTTGGAATGTTGGAATTGGTCATGTTGCGAGTGCATTTGCGCCACTGTCATGTTGGAGATGTTCTGTCCATCAATGATTGGTCCACCGGGGAGACGTGTGCAGACGGCACTTGGCCATGCTTCGCGTAGTGACGAGACTAGTCACTTGTGCCCACCATCGAAGGGCTCGAGGGTCATCCGGAGACAAAGTAAACAACCATTGGGAAGATGACTGACTCGGAATGTAAGCGAATAATTATACCCACGTTCGCAACGCCCAACAACGTTATCCGTGCGAAGAACCCACCTTTCTGCATTCCCTTACAGCACGTTGGTAGGCATGCATGTCCAACGTCGCAACGAGTTACCCTACTCCATTGATGAAAACACTTTATTTCCGAACTCAAAATGCCAAGTCCTGCTGAACTGACCGCGTCGTGACAACGGAAAGGGCACCAAAAAGTATGAAGTAAATGTTCAAAGGGTGAGCGGACAACAATATGTTGGTTGGGAGACCGAGCGAAAATGGGGTATGATTAAAGACTGATAACAAAAGTGTATAAACGAGGGACAAAGAGCAACAGCTCGACCATGTAGTAGCCAGCATTCTAGAGGTTGATGTTGACTTGCGTATCAAGTAAGTAACGCGCTGCATAAAACCGGATAGTCACTTACTGGGGCTGCAACCAATGTTGATGATACCCGTGTAGTCGTTGTTTTGACAGCAAACAGGTTGGCTTTGACTGCGACTCCAATGTTAATCGTATTTCGATTTTTCAATACCAAAGACGTACCAATTTGCGCCAGAACCAGTACCGATGGCGGTGATGGGCGAGCAGTTGAGACCACAGTTGGTACCACCGGCAATGTTGCCAAGGCCAAGTTGACCCAACAGCTTGTCCACCGAGTTTCCTTCGCCTCTGGTTGTGTGACTGCTCGTCTTTTGGAAGGAGTTGCAACACATCACATCACCAGTATTGCATTGGCTGGGCGTGCCAGAAGGCTTGCTGCCCTTGTTGCCACCTGGAGAAGGATGTCAGGCAAGCTACTGCAGACGGAGTTATGAAACTGACGTTGGACGGGCGTTGCACGCTTAGCAGGTGCGTTTGGGGGCAGACCGCGGGCCATGCGCTGAGCGTTGGTCTCAGCAGAGACGACAGTGGCGGCAGCGGCGAGAGCAAGGACGACGGAGAACTTCATTGTCGATGCGAACTGCAGGGTACCGTCTCTGGAGGGAGGAAGGGGAGAAATGAAGGGGAATGATATTAGCGGCTGCAAGGGGGCAGTTTTATAGAGGCGATGGAAGGGTCATATCGGCAAACGGCAAGCCCTAAAAAGAACTAGTACTCATCTCCGATCATGGTTGCATTTGAATCTCGAATTCTCGCTTCCCGAAGATGACGCCCGCTCAATTCCCTTCTAGAACTCTCCCGCTCCCATCTCCAGAGTACTCAGCCAGAATGGCGGAAAATACATGATACTTTGTGTTTGAGATACTTTTCGAAAATGCTGTCAAACCCAAGGTTATGTCACGGAATAATATGTACATGTCTTCGCTTCGCACGGTCTGGACTGACGCCACCCGACAACTTTCATTCAATACGCTCGCTTCAAGTGGCAGCCCCAACCCGTGCTGTCATGCCGCTCATTGCCCGGGCAGCGAGGCCAACTTCAACCCCTTCGCCTTCAAGTTGCGCCTTGCTCCCAGTTGCAGTTGAGAAAGTCTTTGCCTTGTACCTGACACGATGACAGGATGCCGTTGGCAGGGGCTAGACCTGTCATGTTCAAGCGCCGTCCGCCGCGGAATGAGACCAGAAGTGTTTCTGATAAGCCCGCCCGACTCTAACAAAGGCACTTTGTCCGGACTGGTGACCTCTCGGCGAGCGGCCCCGAAATGTTACACGTATGTATCACATTATTTCTTTATCTTTGATCGTGCCCTTGTTTTAGTACGATAAGACCACTCAGTTTGGCCCATTTGCTGACTCAGATCTATATGTGCCGCCCGCCATCTCTTCTCTGATGGGCCGCCAACCTTCTTCAGACGTTCCCATGATGTCGTGTTTCTTTCTGTCGTCGTCAAACGAGCGACGGTCACGGTGACAACCGGTGCGCTATTCCTCGCTTGCTTGTTTGTCGTGGATCGTGCATATTTCTGACACGTCGGTTTCTATCGTCACTCGACTTCTGGTGTACACTCCACATTTGATGAGACTGTAAGCATGATGCGCTCGAAACGAAGCAAGATGGGAAATTGTTTCGTGGACCATCATTGCATCATGGTGCATCTCTCACACCACGTCTTGGCAAAACATCCACGATCCAGGAGTATGTATGTCATGCAGTACGTATATCGGTGCCTCGTGGATTGCTCTGGCAGAGATAATGTAGAACATGTGGTCACGAAGTCAAGTCCACTGGGTCGCAGCGTCGCCGTATCTCCTCTTGTCCATGTAACGACATCCAACTCCACAAACGTGTGGTTGACAAATCCATCAAGTCTTAATTTGCAACTGCAACTGCAGTCGCTAGTGTCGCTTACCGATGACGACAGATAAGAAAAGAGGTAGTGAAGCTTGACAGAAAATCTCAGACCGAGAACTATTACGCCCGCGAATCGTTTGTGTTACGAGCACCCATTGACGTGAATCTAACAAACAAAATCGAATGTAGTACCAGGGATAACTTAAACGGCATGCATTGCATCAAATCTTTCTTACTCCACCTTCTAGGTCGTGTCTGGCCGACTCTCGGGCGGGAGTGATGGGTCCGTGAAACTATGATTGCACTTCACGCAGACGAAAAACAGGACCATTCGCGTTTCCTTCCGCTTTGACTGATCTTGGTAAAGTACCGCACTGATATGAAAGGGTGGGTAACGTGGGTGACTCCAAGAATTGAATGGGATGACGCACTCTTCATGACCACAACGGGGACATGAGATATTAGAATGAGCCTGCAGTGGGAGTAGTGTCACCAACGAGCAAAATCATTATTGGAAGGGTAATCTACCAGAGTTGGATCCAACCCCAGATCGGTCGTCACTCCCACTTGCTCCCTGTTGTGTAAGCGATGTTCAGCCCGTGCACCAAGGCGGAAAGCGCATCGCGCCGCCACCGAGTTCATGGATGGAGCGTTCGCGCTCGCTCTGAAAGGAGATCAAGTTCGAGACTTACTTGGTGACCTTCAATAAATCATTCCTATACACGCATTTATTGTCACTGATGTCAAAGTGATCGCAAATTCTGCATGCGTAGACCATGGTGCGACGCTGAGGATCAGCTTTTGGGTAAAGCAGGTTGTTGCATTCCGAACAAAAATGAAGGGAGGCCTAAATTATATGGAGAGGCGTGAGCCATCTTGTCTGCAGACTAGAGTCGGACGAGCTGACCATATCGCTAACGACAAGCTGTTTTTAAAACTCCGTCTCAGAAGACTCCTGACGGAACACCACCACTATCACCACTAGTTGTGGGATGGCCAAGTTTCGGACGTTTCAATGGACGTACGTTGGTCTTTGGCTCATTCGTATCTGGTTCGCGCTCTTTGGCATGGGTTACATACATCCTGACGAACACATGCAAAATGGAGAAGTGACAGCCGGTACCTTTCGTTTTGGTTCAGACAGGCATTCTTATTAACATGGGCGGGGAAGGAAATGTCCTCGGATTTTATGCCTTGACCACCTGGGAATGGCGCCCAGATTTCCCGGTCAGATCGGTTATTCCGCCCTTCGTGACCACAGGATTACCTTTGTTCATCTTGAGATCAATTTTCGGACGTGAGGACATTCCTTGACGTATTGAGTAGACCTGACGCCAAGCGAAGCCGGACGGCCAGTACACCCTTCACTGATCTTTCGCCTCCAACGTTTGGCATTTCTGTGCTTCTCCGGCATACTCGGTATTCATTGTCTTCTATCTTCTTTCAGGTATTCGCTAAGGTCGCGTAGATTTCAGTGTCTTGAATCTCGTCTCGTTACCCGCTCCTCGTCGCTTGTGCTTGCTCTTACTTGCGTCGTCCTATGTGACGTGCACCTTTCAGATTCGACCGTTCTCAAATACGCTCGAATCGGTATTGGTCGCTCTCTGCCTTGTAACCTTTAAACGGATAGTGGACTATCGGACGCGCCTTCAGGTAGGAAGAAAGTCCACGGAAGATGGGGGTTCCCGTCCCACCCGCAACTTCCAGCGTGAGCTTCACCTCCTTGCAGTCCTCGCCGTCGTTGGTATCTTTACTCGTCCGACTTTCATTGCATTTGCTTTCCCAATTGGGTACCAGTTACTCTGGATCTCCTGTCAGGTGGCCGAATCTCCTGTCCGGGCGGTCGGCATATTACTATCACCCTTTCTTACGGCTACACTTACGGCCGCCGTATTCGTCGCTGCCGATACATACTATTTTCGCGGCGACTTTTACCAACTGGTCGTCACGCCTTACAATTTTGTCAAGTATAATCTATCGACAGAGAACCTCGCCGACCATGGCCTACATCCTAATTGGTTGCATATCGGCGTCAACTTACCAATGTTACTGGGCCCCCTATTCGTGTGGTTCGTATGGTACAGCATATACCAGTGTGTGCAGTCCTCCAGACACCGCACACAAAAAGTGCATTTCGAGACAGATACCCTTAGACGAAGTATGTTTTCTCCGTGTCTTTCAGGTGGACAGACAGACAACCGTGATGCAGCTCTAATCCAGATGATTATAATGTCGCTGTCGATTCTATCCCTTCAACCCCACCAGGAACCTAGATTTCTAACACCACTGGTGCTTCCGATCATTGTACTACTGGGAGCCACCGCAAAATTACCTCGACCCAGTATACTTTTCTGGGTGAGCCATTCTCCCGTCCACGTTGAGTAGCTGTATTTGACGCTGTACCAGACAACCTGGATTATGTTTAACATGGCACTCGCTCTGGTATTCGGCCTCTTACACCAAGGAGGGGTCGTCCCATCCCTTCTTTTTCTCCATTCCGCACTAAAAAATGTAACTGCTGGTTCTACTACCCATATCATTTATTGGAAGACCTACATACCACCCCGACATTTACTTGGGGTGTCTCAACGGGGTGGGTGTGCTGTTCTCTTGCAAAATCAGTGCACTCATTCTCGATCAGATGCTATTTCTGGAAAGATGTCCCTGACTGATCTTTCTGGTGTCCCGTATCAAGACCTCGTGGCTGCAATCACCGCGCCATCTTTTACATCGACATATCTCGTGACCCCCGTGTCGATGAACTCGTTTTTACCTCAGGGCGTCTCGTCATGCATGTCGCTCGAGGAGCGGATCTTCCCACATCTCGACCTGGACCACATCCCTGAAAGCGTAGAAACGGGGGGAATCGACGCGCTGAGCCTCGGCATCTATGCGGTTCAGCGGAATTGTATTCTAGATGAGTTAGCAACGCAAGAACCATAAATGTGACGTAGTCTGTTTACCTTTTACAAAATTCCTGCGTTCATGAAACGACAAAGTATTGTCACCTGAACCCCCTCACGCCATAGAGTTTACGGCTAGATGATGGAATCTGTGGCTGACCCGAACAACAGTTGGTGGGTGAGCACTGGTGAGCCACCGATCATGTCGCGTTTCAAAGTGTTCCGGCGCGTTCCCCCGGTACGAATTAAACACATGGTCTGACCTCGACTCAGACCATCACATCGATCGGGCCTCGTTGCGTTTTCTTACACCGCCCTCGTTTCGCTGGTAGGACGGTGGGGACCGACGCTGTCGGTTATTTCATGTCCGATGGCGGGGACAAGGCGGTATGACCCTATAATAATTAATACTGCACAGCGCCTCAATGACCTCGAGCTACCAATGTACGTCTCATCTTCATCTTGTTGTGAGTGTTCTCTCCGCGCGGGCAACTTCACCGCTCAGAGTCCTAGATGGGCGCATGTCCGACGAGATTGACGGCATAGGTGCATGGTACATGGTCCTACTGTCATATCGCACGTTCGGTCTGCTGCTTCTTGTGACTTTGTCAGCGTCATGAGGGGGTAGATCGAGGGATAAAAGGTGTTGGGCGGCGTGCTGGTATGACAGGAACAACCCATCCCTTTGATCTGTGAACGACAGTTCCCCTTCTCTCGATCCAACTGAGAAAACCCCACGCTTCGAAACGACATTACGATGTTCTGCCGTCCTTCCATTCTCCTCTCGATCGTCGCCCTCGCTGGGATCGCCGCTGCCGCCCCAAGCGCACTTCAGGTTCGTGACGACAGTGGCGGCCAGTGCAACACCGGCAGTATCCAATGTTGCAACAGCACCTACGACGTACGTCCGTTTTCCATCATTTTCCAAAGGCGTAGACACTGACGAACTGTTGCGTCGGTAGTCCGACTCAGAGCAAGTCACACAACTGTTTGGGCTGATGGGCCTCCAAAAGCCCAGTTCTAGTGGTCAGGTCGGGTTTGGATGTTCCCCGATCACGGGTTCGGGCTCGGGCAGTGGTTCTACCTGCATCTCGCAACCCGTGTGCTGTGAGGGTGACACGTTTGTGAGTCTTTTCCCTCCCCAATTGTTCGTCGCGGGCGTGTTTGGCTGATACGGACGCGTGTGTTTAGACCGGTCTCATCAACATTGGGTGTGTATCCATTACCATCATCGTTTTGTAAAACGGGTCCCCCAGTGGCAGTGCCCGAGCAGGGAGAACCCCAAGACTGTACAGTGTAGTATAGCTAGTCGTTTGGGTTTTGGGAAATGTATCATATAGTTGTATATATGTACCCATTGCGATGTCTCGAGGTATTTTCAGACCTTGTGTCAGCGACTCCAAAGGCGGGCGATCCCATGATGTCATTCGCATCAACATGTTCACTAACGCCCAGTACCCTGGGCAGGGCGTGGCGTCGGATGCATTACCCGGACGTAGTTAGTACATACTACTTGCTTGCAGCGTTAGGGTATTATATAGACCAGTCACACTGCCTTGGTAGCTATTTGTCGCTATGAGCGCAGTCGTCTCTGCAGCCCGGTAGATGGACATAGAATAAAAAACAAAAACCCATCAATACACCATCCAGTCTGCGCCGTCAAAAAGGTCAACCATCCCGGATAGTTGGCGTCTTCGAGCTTCATCATAGACCCACATATCCGCAACAACTCCGGAGGTACGCCGGCTTCCCTGCACAATGCTACGGTCTGTGCAAAGTAACGGTCGGATTCACTTTTGTAACCCAGTAAAAGCTCTACTTCCCCGAGGGCTTGTGTGCACATCGTCTTGGTCCGAATGGTATCATGGGCATCACAGTCCACGACGACATCGGCAAAGAGGCGGCGAGCTTCGGAATAAGTCCTTCATGTGCACCTCATTTCTACCGTGGACATAGCGCATCTCCAAAAAAAATTGACGGGCAAGGGTACCTAGGCCGAGAAGATCAAGTCCTGCGATTGGGGACGCGTCAAGGAGAAATAAGCGAACGGGGGCGAGCGTCGTCAAGAACGTCCCGGAGCGGCATACGAGTGACGAAATATGGATGACAGAGGGAAAAAGACTCGTTATATGCTTCCAACTAACACCTTGCGGAAAGAAGACATGATGTGAAGGACATCCAGAACCTTGTCGCCCAGAACCTTTACTGAGGGTGAACCCAGCGACAAACGGATGGTGAAACCAAGACCATCCTTCCTCCTTCCCGTCTGCAGTGACCCGCTCTGTTGCATGTCCCACTCACTCATCCAGGAGCTCTTCGCCAGGTGGAACACGGACTTGAGTCCAGTCTGCATTCTGAGCAATGCAACTTGTTCGGAAAGTCAGTATAACTGTGGCTCTTCGAGTGTTTGCAATGTCAGCGACGACCGCGTCTATTTGGTCCGCCGCCTCTGGATCTCCCGTGTTGTTGAGGACGATGAGCGCGAAAGATGACGCAGGGTTGGCAATTACTTGATTCTTACTCTCGGCACCGAGAGTTGGAAGCCCAAGCACACTCGCGCTGCGGTCGACAAATGAATCCAAAGTTATCGTCGCAGGATCGACACCGTCATACGTTACGGAAAAAAACGCCTCACATAGCGCTTCCGGACAGTATTGTTGTTGAGTGCTTCGGCCATAGTGCTTTTCCAATTCCGCCAAGTCCAATCAAAGCCACGTCCTCGTCACGAAATACGGCTTCTCTAGCTCGCGCAAATAACTGCTCGCGACCAAAGAAGAAAGCTGGAGGTGGTGGCGGTAGTTCAGGTCGCGAACTGTCATATGCATTGTCATTGGCGAAAGATATGTCAAGATGATTACATAAATGCCTCTCGCCTTCGTAGCTTGCTCTTCAATAAGCGATATGTTAGTTCGAATAGACACCGGAACCAATGCTCGGTCCAACGTGTGGGCAGAACTAAACAATGCGTACTCGCCCTCGGATATTGGATCCTATCTCGAGCGTCTGCCTGCGAATAGCAATCATACTATGGAACCAATTCAGAGTTGGCCGCATAAAAATGATTGGAACGCAACCTATCGCAGAGAATAAGTAGCCGTATCGTGTGTTGGGTTATCACCTGAGAGTTTTCCGTGACTGGGACTTTAGGACATGTGAAACGTTGACAGACAGACCTCAACGCATGAAGGATGCTTCTCTGGCGGGAGGGGGTGGTCGCCGGCTGGCAACCTAGTCCATGTGTGCGAGCAGAAAGTAATGGAATCGATCCTCACGTATCGCATTTGATGGACGAAGTTTTCCCTGAGTCAAGTCAATGCCTGAGCGGTGGCCCTCGGGATCTTCCGATGTGACCAAAACCGATGAGATTAGTAGCATAACGCCTTTCGACGTGTCTAGATTCATCAATGTGTCCAGAACTCTTTTTTCGTGGCAAGTTCGCGATCACACGTGCTAGTCACTGGATCAATGCACGTTGGGTGATTCTGTTATCGTGTTCTCCTATCTGTATCGTTGAACCGACTCGGATCATTGTGATAACTACTGCAATGGACCATGGGATTTATACCAGTAACATTTGGATTTACTATTGCACAGTAAGACTAAGGATGACAAGGACTTCCGACGATTGGAGGTCTCGGTACTACAAATACACCCGCTGCTTCGTTATGGAGCTTGAATACTGTACAGGGTGAGTTGGCAAAAGTGCCATGACTGCCACGTGGAGGTTTATTTAGTAATGAGGTAAGAAAATGCGCGATCTACACACCTTTACAACACAGGAACCGCGGCATTGCGTGCGGTGGGAGAAGTAGATACTGCAACTGAGGTGCGGGCGATGGCAGATAGGTCAATCTCTACAGACGGTGATGGTAAGAAACACAAATGATCACTCATAGAACAAAGGTGACCTTGGCCTCTGAGAGCTGTCTTCCTAAAGTTCATCGCGAGACGCCTTTTCTCTTCGGCCAGGGAGCTGGAGCTTCTCTCGGAATCGCTCTTCTCAACTGAGGTAAAGTGAGTGGAGCTCAAGCACGGCAGTCGCGAACGCACGTGAGTCTCTGCTGCTTTCCTCCGAGTCTGCAGAGAATGAATGGTCTTCATTCTCCTCGAGATCATCAATCGCGGCTGCTTCGAGGTAGATCTCGTTAGCGATGCTGCCCCAGTTGTGTTGGCCACTGCCAGCCTTGCGAAGGGATTTATCGAGGCCCGACTTTGACTCAGAGCGGTCCCGTGAGATGGCACGAGGGAAGGAGGCACGCGCTGTGCGGGTCATGAGGTGTCTTTGGATGGGATGGTGGGGAAGATGGATGAAGAAAGGGTGCGTTGGTAGGGACACTTTATATCCCTCGGCAGTGAGACGGGATCGACCCCGTGACAAAAGTTTAGACAAATATCCGAAGCGTGAGAACCCCATCCAATGACCAAATGTCGTGTGATCGCATCTTGACCACTCCACCAACCTTGAACATGGAAGATGACCTCCAGTCACTTTTACGCCCATCAGAGCACCTTAGGTGCATTCTGGACGTCGAACTAGTGCTGAAAAACAAACCACCGAGTCTTGTCCCCCATGATCGGACTTCGGACACGAAAGACAGGCACATGATCGCTGTTGTCATTCACCGCAGCCATTCGCAGCACACGGAACTGGGTAGGTGAGTGCCGCGATTCCTCTTGATGCGGTCCGCTTCATTCGAGTTGCGCCTGTGTCAATGATAGTCTACTCATCTGCACCGTGTCTGCAACGAACGGTGCCATCAAGGTGGTTGATGCACTGCCGATCACCGAGTATCTGGTTTTGGCAGTCGCCCAGACGGATCCACTCACCTCTGGCGCGACCAAACCCGACCCAAGTGTGCCCACGGAGACCAGGTCTGGTAAGCTTCTACTCAAACTTCGGTTCGCCCAATCTAACCAGACGTCGTGAGCTTGGCTTCTCACCATCAGACGTGATACGCAGGTTACCACATCACTTAAATTCACAATATTTGATCAGGATACTCAGAAATTGCAAAATTTCACCGCACAGTGTCGTCGTTTGAAGCAGAACGCGAGTACGCGTGCGCTCTAGTGGGACGCATGACTTCTAACACTGTCATTTTCAAGCTGTAACTCATCCAATTAGTACCGATTTCACTTGGGTTGAGGCGTACATCTTGGGCCCTTCGTCCCGCTGTCTTGATCTCCGTCTTCGTAAGCAACCCTTGCATTCACGCTTGTCTCCGGCCATCGCTGGCCTCCCTGGAGACGACGTCTCGGATATTACAATCGTCCAGCATGAATGGATCGAAAGGGCTGCTACCAAGGAGGCGTCCAGTAGTAACGTAAAGCATCTCAAGTATGTCATCCCTCGGCTGTTTTTGCCCATGATTCACTGCTCTGCAGAATACGTCTCGGGACCTTTAATGTCAATGGTAAGGCACCTTCCCAAGACCTATACCCATGGCTACGTAGTTCCGAACCGCAAAGTCAACCAAAGACTGGATGGATATCCCCATTGAAGCTTTCGCCGTTTGAAGTCCCCTCAGACTTGTTTTTTCAAGGTTCGATCATGCCAGCTATTTCATGACTCCCGCTCGAGTCGTAATTGTCTGTAGAATTGCGTGAAGGCAACCACTTAGATGGTACAGCTGACGCACGAGCTTTGGGAGATCCAGACATACTTGTTCTGGGTTTCCAGGAGTTGGATCTTTCGACCGAAGCACTGCTGTATGCAACCACTACACTGAAAGAAGATGAGTGGTTAACAGCCATACTGGCTGGTCTTGGTGAGAAGCGCGTACTGTATGAAAAGGTATGATCTCACCGATGAGGCATAGTCGAACTTAATTAACACCTGCTGCTGCTACTAGCTTACTTCAAAGCAACTTGTCGGCATGCTACTCATCATTATCGTGAAGAAAGCACTTGCTCCCTGTTTTACTGATGTTCGGTCGTGTGAAGCTGGCTCAGGTATTATGGGATTCATGGTATCCGACCGCTTTTGTTTCTGGTACTGTTCGGTATACTCATGCAGTACGTTATAGGGAAACAAGGGAGCCACAGCCATCAGATTGGGATTTACTCCAAACATATCATCGGATCCCCAGATAACAAGATACCGTTCGACTATCCTGACGTTTGTTAATGCCCATCTCGCAGCGTCGGACGAAATGGTAGAGAGACGGAATTATGATTTTCAGCAACTGAGTGGATCGCTCACGTTCCGTCCCAATGGATTGAATGCGAGTTATCCGACAACTTCACTCGCTGGGGACACCCATAACATATACCACAGCGACGTGCTCTTCTGGATGGTGCGCTCCATTCGTTTGTGGCACGAAAAATGTGACTCAGCTTTGTCTAGGGAGGTAAAGTACTTCACCAGGGCTGGGATGGGGTCTCATATTCTGCATGTTAGATCTCAATTACCGGTTAGACTTGCCCAACGAGGACGTAAGGAAGCTGCTGTTCTCGCATCAGTCAGGTATAGAGTGCGCGCAGACGTTGTTGCTATATGACCAGCTTCGGACTACTATGCGCGCCAACAAGGCCTTTTCTGGTTTCGCTGAAGCTCCGATCTCCCATAATCCGTACGTGATCCAGTCTCATGTTGTGATCTCAATGCTTACTCTTGCATACATAGCACTTACCGCTTAGCTCTGGGTGTGTCAAAGGATAAACTGGGGTATGACGTGAAGTGGGTGCTCTCAGAACACGCGTGTTGGCTTGATAATTCTGACGTGTACACTAGGCGCAAACCTGCCTGGACGGATCGCATTTTGTACATGGCGGCCCCTGACCTGGCAGTGGCGCCAGTTGCGTATAGGAGTCATCCAGAAATCACGATGAGCGATCATCAGCCTGTCTCTGCTGATTTTGATATTCCCGTGCGTCCTCGTGACATCTATAGTGGTTTCCAGTGCTTAAGGTACACCTCGTGTTGTAGTTGGCTCTCACCGATCAGTCACAATACGAGAATTCGGTGTTGGCACTGCGTCGCGAGTTGGGCGGCTTTGAACACTCTGAGCACAGGCCAAAAATCAAGATTCAGCCACCCGCGGTAGATATTGGGACTGTCAAGTAAGTTCAAGCTCCTTGCCCACCCTTGCGTACAAACAGATGGTCGATTTGCGCAGGTACAGGGAAGTTATCTATCGTGAGGCGGTTCTAATAAACGAGGGCGATGTAAGTCACTCGTGATAAGGAGTGGGTCAGTGAATGCATGTCTGATCTTGCATAACTCAGATCCCATGTGTATTTCGCTTCGTGGGCACCGGAAATGTTCTAGAATCTATTTGTGAGTACCTCCCCAGTACCTCGTTGTCTGCATCTCTTGAGAATTGAACGGCTAAGTAGCACCTTCGTGGCTCCGCATCGAGCCTATGGTGGTACGTCGCTTGAACTGGTACACAAGACCGACTCGGATCTTGCCGTTATCTAGGGTCTCATGCGGCCTCACGAAACGATGACTATCGTGTTATCAGCTTACGTCGACGATGACGCTGCGGCCAGGCTGAACCTGGGTTCTCCGAAGCTCGATTGCACGCTCATCATACACACAGCGCTAGGAAAGGATGATTTCCTTCCAGTCTCCGGACATTATCGTACGTTCACCCCTTCCTCGAAACGTGATCGGGGGCGTAGGAAGCGTGTCGTAGTGTTGATACTGATTTACGTCCCGCATCCACCCAGAGTACACGTGTTTCGCGAACACCCTTGAGAGACTCACGCGATTGACCGGGCCGATCAGGAAGCTCACATCGCCAGATGAGCTGCTGCCTGCTGACCGAGCTGTCAATGCACCGCGAGAGATCATGCGACTGGTCAACTGGCTGATGACGCACGTTTCTGCCGCTGTACGTACCCATGCGTCCTCGTGGTGTTGGTAATGGTGCTCAGATGACATTAAATCAACATCTTGGCCTTCAGGATGCACTGATCGCCCACCCGGCGCAGCCTCAGAATCAGGCGCGTTTGTGTCATGTCATAAGAGAGGTGGGCCGATTGCGTTGTTGGCAGATTCGGATCATGTGGTGACCGATGCTCGGTGTAGTGTCTTGACACTGGAGACGAGTTTCCTTTGGAGTTTTCACCCGATGGTAATGATAAAGGGGCTGGGAACCCCCCTCGGGACACCATCGTGGCAGCATTTGCCAGCACGCTCGTCGCGCTTCTTGATTCACTGGTCGAGCCTGTCGTCCCTGCGCGCCTGCACGCGCGGTGTCTGCAAGCAAGTGACAAGGACGAGGCGTTTGAGGTGCTCAGCGAGTTTCCGCAGGAGAGCATTAATGTGGGTCATTGCTGTGATGTAACTGCACGTGTGCTGACCGGTTTGACGCGTGGTGTGAACAGGTGTGGATATCGCTGACGGCGTTCTTACACTATGTCGTCCAAAAGAGTGCGTCAAAGGGTGATGAAACCAATCCGGCCGGTCCCAGGAGCGCAGAGAGACTAGGTACGTTGAATTTTCATTGATTATGACACGCATTGACAAGCGATTAGCGAGCGTCTTTGCGCCCGTCTTACTTCGCGATGATCCGACAGGGGTCTACCCGAGAGCATCACCTGTCGGAAAATGCGACTTTCTCCTCTGGTTCATCGACTAGAGAGAGATCCAACTTGAAGATGATTTCTGATTTATTTACATTGTTATCATCACAGGTTTTTCCCTTACGACTCGTCTGCATCAACAGTATCTTGTGCCTTCTCTTCCAACCTGCGTGACCCTGCCCCCAGTGAACGAAACGTACTAGTGCTGTCGGTAGCCCCGCGTGCTTCAGAATATTCGCTCCCTCGGATTTGTTGTGATCTGTCAACTTCTGGAGCTAGTCGTCCATGGCGGCGATATACAGTCCGAAATAGAGCGGTGCTCCTGAGGATATAGTACCGACCATGCTTCGACGTGAGCCGTTTTATTACAGGTGGGTTATTTCAAGTTACGCGGGAGTAGAGGATGGCACATACACAGTGGCAGCGTAACGTCGAGCAGGCTTGGTCCTAAGAGGTGAATTCTCAGAGAAAGATGACGTACCGGTCGGGTCGAGATCTTGCCAGCGACAATGAGAAAGAACGGAATAGCTGCAGCGGCGCATCGGGGAAGAGGTCCGTTAGGAGAGGAACGATAAGAACGAATATGAAAGGCCGTAGCTTCGTGCCCTAAAGTTTCCTGGTCGCGTAAAGTGGTCCAACATGCGATCATACGTTGCAATCTCGGTCCCAAGCGTCCAGAGAGTTGAATCTCAAAATCCCAGAATTTTTTTTACACTGCTTCTATTACTTGCTGTTGCTCCACAATGGTCTATCCCATCTATGCAAAGAGTTTCTTGTACGCCTTCTTCTCCTTCTCTTTCAGCTCCTTTTCACGTTGCGCGATCTTGGCGAGTTCGGTCGAGATCGTTGCTTTCAGGTTAAGAGGATCATCTGTCGCGAGAACACTACTGGCTTCTAGGAGGTCGGCCCTGGCACCGTCGTCGTCTTTCAGCGCTACCTTGGCGAGTGCGCGACGATAGAGTGCTTTCGCTGTGGTGTATTTTCGATGAACAGATGTACTGGGCTACGCAAGGGATACCACGCACCTTTGTGTTCTATCTTGACAGCTAGCAGGAACGCTCGAGTCGTCTGGTGCACGGCCTGCGTGGGGTCAGGTGGCTGAGTGCGAAGCGAAGCGAGGGCAGAGTTGATGAGCAGGACCGTCCGGAGCTCGTCAAACTCGGCTTTCCGGTCGGGCGTTGCGTCGTCCGGTAGGGATGGGTGCTGGTCAAGGTACCTCAACGACTCTAAAAGTCGTTCAATCAGCAGTCCTTGATTCGCGATGCTGAGAAACACCACGTACTGAGATACTTGTCTAATGCTTCGGATGGGTTCGGCTCGCCCGCTTTAGATCCGTCTTCGTTCTTGCCAGTGAGCAACGCGTTTCCGATGATCTTGATGGCGTTGGCGGCCGTGTAAGCGTACTCATAATCTTCTGGCGCGTGGGGCTCGTCTTCGGGGTAGTCTTCGTAGCCGTCGCCATCTGAGCTCGCCGACTCTGTCAGAGATGGATCGTCGGGGGAAAGAACGCCGGAGGCGGCGATGACGATGGGTTTCGCGGGGACGTCTCCAGATGTCGTTGGGTAGTGTTCGATCCTG
Organism: Zangia roseola; assembly: GCA_038090095.1. Taxonomy (NCBI): domain Eukaryota; kingdom Fungi; phylum Basidiomycota; class Agaricomycetes; order Boletales; family Boletaceae; genus Zangia; species Zangia roseola. Next base: position 42,248 of record JBBPMD010000178.1, read on the forward strand.
CGAGCTGGTGACGTGACGAATACTGTGAGACAACGAGGAGAGAAAGGGAATAGTGAGACGTACCGATCGATTTCCCCTTGAGAACTTCGCCGAACACGACGTGTTTCCCGTCCAGATGAGGTGTCTCGGCTACGGTGATA
>JBBPMD010000179.1:0-42225 GCA_038090095.1 Zangia roseola
CACCGGCAGCCTCGATAGCAGGATATCAGACTATGTGCAGGACGGAAACCCGTTATTCCCACGAGGATTCTCTGACCTTTACGACCCTATTTAAGACCAAAGTTTGCAGGGACTCCCATGCCTCCCGCTCACAGCAGTCGTACTTACATTACCATGGGCACGCTGCAACTTGCCAAAGCGTTTTGAGAAACCAGAATATTATATAGGCACCAAAATAGATACACGACCCATGATGTGCCAAGTCCCCGAACAAAAACCCCTCACTCACGGCTCGTTGGGCCAGTGCTGCTCTCCATCACCACCCTCACGCCTTCAACCATACTCCGAGAGTTCTCGCCTTCATGTCCGCCAGCGGAACTACCCTCACCATCAGGCCTAATTGGTATAGCCTCGGCCGCATGGTCACCTGGATGAGTCTCGCCTTCGTGCCCACCCTGAGCACCTTCACTTCCATTTCTGCCGTGCCCCCTGCCCCCGCGCAGACTGTTCATGATACGCATATCCTCATTGCGTATCAAAATGCGCTTAACGAAGCTATATATTGAACTACATCAGTTCACCTCGTTAGCAACGTGCAGAACCCAATACGCACCCGTACACACGGACGGAAACGTAAACTGGCGCGAACACGACCACGGCGAGGACGGCGAGGGTAGACACGCCGAGTAAAGCAGGGAGAATGCTCACCACCGCTACTGTCCTATCGCGGACCAACGTGATCAAGCGGTTCCAGTGCCGAATGTGAGGCAGCACGGCGTCCCCGGTCGACATCAGACCTTCTTCTGATAGTTCTTCGTCCGTGGCTTTGATCATCTTGTCGAGCATATCAATGACGTCACCTGAAAGGTTGAGAGATTCGGTTTCAGTGTCTACTCTGCCATAAGAAAAGGTCTGCTCACTTCGATTTGGAGTCTTGACACGCCATGCCGATGTGTCTGTCTCGTCAACCAGGGTACCAGATATATATAAGTCCTTTAAATTGCCATATTGAATTGTCTCGCGCACGATGTGCCGCAGCTCCGCTATAGGAGGCATCCCTGTTAGTTCGCGAGATCATTGGAAGACTGCCGGAAACACTTGCTATTCTGAACCAGGATGCGCAGGGCGCATGCGGGTCCCATCATCCAGGACGGTGGCTTGGCTAGCGCATCCGGTGGGACGGGTGAGGTAGCAGACTCGGTCGTCGTCACAGTTGGTTGGGTTTGAACATCGCTAGAGGAGATTGGGTTCGCTGGCGGTGCCGACGAGGCCGGTTGGATTGGCAAATAACCCTCCGGGAGAAGCATTTCAACGATCTCAACAATCCGGGGGCCAATGGCCGCTACACCGTGATCTGTAGCCGAAGAACATTAGCAGAAATGCTTAGGATGGTGATGATACATACCCGTTTGAGCCAAGGCAGAGAAAATCGTCACTCCTGCTTTCTGCGCCTTCCATACCGGCTTCCGTAGGTGTTCCAAGCTCTTTTTAACGAGCTCGCGGGTCCAGGGACCATCTTCATCTGGAGATTGTCTTAGCTATATGCTGAAATCAACATCGGTGTTTCAATGCATACCAAAAGACCGGAAGATATCCAAGCATATCAGGCTCGTTCGGATCTCCTTCGGCGTTCCCTTCCCCAACTTCATATTCAGAACCTCCGTGATGTTGTAATCTTTAATCTTTTCCCGCAGATCGGCTGGTTCAGAAGTAAGTATGTGGGCCCAAACCGTCACCAATAACGAGTTAGTTCTTTACCGTGTTGCATAAAGTCTCCGAATATTTGAAACCCTTCGACAGGACCCACAGCATCATCGAAATAGTCCAGGCGTAACATACCCACAATATGTTTCGGAAGAAGCTCGTTCTCTTTGATGGACTGTACCATGTCGGCTGATGCAAACTGTAATCCCACGAGACTTGCTGCAAAAGATTCCACTCACTATATTTCAAACAAGTAGCCAACGCGTATGCAGCAAGCAACGCGCTGTCTTTGCGTTGCAACTGACTGATAAATACGTCCAATAGGTGGATCTCGCGTAGGTATTTGCGGATGACCATGGCTAACAAACGATAAGTCCATATCATCGCGCCGACGAAGTTAGACTGACTCTCGCTAAGTTTCAAAAGAGTCATCGTCGACGCCGTACGCTCCCGAGCAGTGCCATTCTGGACGGCCTTTCTCAGTTCGCCAATGAGCTTTCTGTGTTGATTGCTCAGGTTTTCGGCGTCTGATACAAGAGATCTGGTGGTCAGTTGATTGTCAGAGGTGCTGATAGACATCGCTCACCAAGACCGAAGAGCCGACGCAATATCTGTTGCCCAGGATCTACACTATTTACGCTTCCATCACTTGAATCGCGTCGTTCGGGCTGCAAGCGAACTAAGGCACTTGCAAGGTTAGCTCGAACGTTTGCATTCCTGATATTTAATTGCTCTAAAACGGAGAAATGAGGGAGACGACACGTCTATGAAAGGATGGCTCACGCTGTTCATTGGGATCGTATAGGGCGAGCAATATTTCAACAGCGAGGAGACCGACAAGGCCTTCATCCTTTTTCGCTAACTGTCTGAGCCTGGGCTTTACTGCGGAGCACACCTGTCTCGCTGTTGTCGTGCATCGCTTCCGGGTTACTACCGCTCACGAATTAGGCCCGGAATACTCACCTGCTGGAACTTCCTGAACTGGAATTCGTGCCAGGGTCAAAACCATGCGCAACGCTGCAGTTAGAAGGTGCGAGTCTGCAGAGATTGATATATTTCCATGTAATGTAGACGGTTGGGAGCGTCCTTACCATCCATTTCCAAGACTCGGGAAAGTCTTGACACTTCTGAATTCGGATAATTGGCACCGAGCTTGTCAATGATAGTCTTTCGCGTGTCCTCTAACAGAGTATGAGGGGACTGGGGTATACGGTCGTTGCGAACGCACCACACCGCAGCAGGCAAATCAGCCCGTCCATCGCCTGACCAAAGTTCCCACCTGGCTGGCTAACGATGGCATCCAGTAATGTTACGAGAGTTTCCAGAACATCTTCGGTGAGAAGACGCTCTCGTAGTATCTGGTGTCTCGTCAGAGGTCTTAGCAGAGCCACCACTCTTGGTCCGTCTCGATGTTTGTGTGCAGCTAAAATGGCACGCAGCGATTTCTTTGCGTCATTGAATATATCTTGCTTGAGTGCGATGTGAGCCGGCGCAGGACTCTTTGGGCTTGTATTGGAATCGGAAGCTTTCACAGAAATCCTGTTACGATTCGAAGCACATTTAGAAGTGCGACACTCACATGCTTCGTAATAAGCAACGATGGTAACAAGCCTCACAAGCGGTGCGCATTCAGGACTTTGGATGAGCTTCGTAAACTGCTCTTGCCAATTAGGTACGTTCCTGACACATTGTTTTCCTTCCTCTGAAACGCCGCGGGCGGCATGAACATCCGGGTATCACGACGAGAAATAAGCCTTACTGAATCTCAGCATGAACAACAACCTGTCAAGATAGATTGGTGCAACCCCTTGCTGACCACTTAAGTATTTCAGCAGCTCCTGTGCAGCGGTATCGTCGAACAGCCCCGTTTCCCAAAGCTGGTCGTCCAATTCGGTATCTTCAGCGTGTATGATGGGTATGTCGAAGCCCTCTCCCAGCGTTGCTTGTGGCTTATACGAATTTGCATACAAAATGGAAGCATGGACCTTTTGACCTGGTATGATACGGCGGGGGTGCAGCCGATGTAGGCTAGTGGGCGCGAAATCAACGACACGAACACGCAATCTATCACGAGTCTCACCGTCGAGCATCTTCACCAGAACCACTGAAGCACACCTGATGTTTGATGGGCAGATACTCGATGGCTCGCCAGCCACCGCTCATCGACTTGCTGGTGCCGAAATCAAGATCATCGGGGACCCAGACTATATCGGTTGGCTTTAGTATTAGGCCGCTTGCTGTCGCTTCTCGTCGCATCCACAGGAGCGAGACATTCCCAGCTTGATGAGACTTCCCGGGTCTATTTGTACCACCTCTAGCGAAATGTTTGAATGGCGAAAACGGGCTTGAAACGGGCACTTACACGTCTGAATGGCTGCCGGCAAACCAAACTTCTTTGATCTCAGAAGCTCCATTCTTCTTTCCCGCAGAGGAATCAGTCCGATTGTCGTTGATGGTGAATTGACGTCGTTCGCTAGTGGGACTCGCGACATGTTCGACGTCAGAAACAACGTACTTGGACTTCCCGCCGTCCGTCTGAGAGTTCATTTCATGGAAATATTCTGGCATGAACTTGACCCGACGTTCGTCAAGAGCAAGGGCATGTCGGAAATGGCAAGCATGCGCCGCGGACGAGGAAGTTGAAAGGAAAACGTCACCCCTTATAAGCCCCACTGACGAGACAGTATCCCTAAACGAGATCAGCTTTAGATGCGCCTAGTGATAAATGTAAATGACAGAATCACCAAACGCCGACGAAGTGCACCCCCAGGTCCTTCCAAGAAAAGGTGTTCTTGAACTCCCTCGCAATCTGCCTTGTTTTCGGCTTTCCCGAGCGAATTAATTCGAAGTGATCATAAGCCCTGTCCAATGTGGTTCTGTCAAGCCCATGTGCGGCTAAAAAAGTCACTCACGTTCCGATCTGTTTCTCCGTGGGGGTCCTTATCAAGCCAACCTGATACCTGCGTTAAATCCAGTGATAGGGCATGTATTGGCCCCATACCTCGTGTATCATTCCTGCAAGAACCCGCACTTGGTATGCACCTCGAGAGAAGCCTGATACCATTACCATCAGCTACACGAAATGGGACGAGAGGTTCGTCTGACCAAATAGATATATTTGGTCCCCCTCCTGATACGTTCGTGCTAGCCAGCCATACGCATCTTTCACGATCTCCTCCATGTTCCTGTAGTCGTATATTTTAATCTTGTAGCGTTAGGAATGGTGGCAAGGTACGGACCATGCAACTGCCATATCAAACTTATCGGAAAATGCTCGCTCCATACGTTCAAACACATGCATTGCTTTTGGACGTGTGCCAATTCCACTGGAATAATACGCGAATTGTTCTGGGCTTGACGTTTCTAAATCGATTTTGGCGAACAGTTTGACCACATTGGTATTCTAACCGTAGGAGTGAGTACAGACATCGCAAAATGATGTAGACATTACATTTTGGCCAAATTGATTAGAAGTCCCGTCGATGCACACCACGAGATTTCTCGCGTTTTCCTTGTGTCGAGTGTTGCACTGACTACATCTAGGAGATGTTGTCCGGAGAGTTGACTGGCTTGTCGGCGAGGGGAAGTGCTCAAGACGAGCTGAAGCAGCACTAGAGCTTTCCATGGCCGTGAGGGACGAGAATATATGAAGGAAATTGTGCCCAACAGCTGGGCGCGCTCAAATAGCACTGAAACGCGAGGAAACAGGTTCCACGGTTCCACAGCGAGGGACACGCCTTGCAGCAGGAATCCACAACAAGGGCCGCCGTTGTACGTGGAGGCAGACACGAGCTCAATCAATGAATTTCATAGTTTCGTAACCCAGAGGTCCTGTTGAGCGGAAGCCGACCACCAGTAAGTATTAGATCTGGCCAACTCAAGGGCGACTCTACCTCGATCGATTGCTCGTCTAACCTCCAGGAGGATGTCAGGAAAAGGTGAGGTTATTCTGCCGACTCGCGCTCGCCATCAGGTTGAGTGACTTGAAGTGATCCTGCAGCAGCATGTCCACCTTGTGGAACAAAATGGAATGTAGGTAACGTAGTAATTGTCAGCCAATGATGATAGGGTCCTAAATGACTGACTCGGGCGCCGAGATGCGTGTGGAGCGTTGACGAAATGATGGATTGGAACTTAAGTTAGTGCCAGACTGAACCAAGATTTCAGCGTGATGGAAGAAATCAAATTGCTTCACCAAACAAACAACCATTTGAAAATGCCCGGAAGTCAACATCCTCAAGATATCGATCCTTGAAACATTTGAGCCTACTCTGGACACCGACTCTCCGTACATTGGACAGTGAGCGTGATTTTGTAATAAGTTATGTGATATGTCGATGTGCTATGATCATGGTACACGATATCCTGTACTTATCGCTGAATACCTCACGAATCATTCCCACCTCCGAGGTGAGTGACCGTAGTTTCAACACCTCGAGAGTCCTCACCAGTATAAGGAACTGGATGAGTCTCGCCCTTACGCTGACCCTGCCCAGCTCCAGTGACATGTCCATCATCATGTTCACTATCCCGCTTTAATCGAGCCCAAATGGTCGCCAGTACTCGTCTGGAGATCCTGGAAATCCATGTGTATTAGCATCTCCACAGAAACATGAGGCCATTGATACATACCTGTACACACGAGGAGGCACATAAACAGGCAAAGTCACGAGTAAGGCCAGGACGCCGATAGTCGACACGCCAAGGACAGCCGGAATAATTGATAGCGCCCCCATTGTCCTGTCGCCAAGTAGCGTGACGAGGCGGTTCCAATGCCGAATGTGGGGTAGAACAGCGTCTTCGATCGATTTAAAACCATCATCTGGTGGATCTTCGTCGACAGTTTTGATCAACTTGTCGAGCATATATATGACATCCGCTAAAACGTGCCGTTGAATGTTTCGTCCAAAATTCTCAAAGAAAGAAAACCAGCTCACTTCGATTTGGGGTATTGATGCGCAATGACGACGTGTCTTTGCGGTAAACCAGTGCACCAGTGAGATGCAGCTTCTTCAAGTCACCGTATTGCTGGCTCTGGCGCAATCGCGCCCGCAGTTCCTCTAAGGAAATACGTGATAACACTGGTTTAAGCTCCAACGCCTCTGAAAGATGGCGAATGACACTTACTATTCCGCGCCAAAACACGGAGCGCGCATGCAGGTCCCATCATCCACGGAAGTGGCCTGGGCCACGGTTCCTCATCTCCATTAGGGGAACCCGATGTAGAATGTCGTGACCAAACCTGTTGGACCGATGATATTTTTTTCAGGACCATGCGGACTTTGTGGGCTACATTCGATGAAGTAGGCGACTGAGCTTGAGGGTCGGCAGAATCCGTAATGGCTATCACTGGTTGTGATTGGGTGTCACTTTGGGGTGTCGCAGTAGATGGTTCTGACAGTGTTTGCCCCGGCAAATTATTGATAGTCGTAACTAGTTGCGGTTGAACTTCGCTTGGGGGAATCGTAGTGGATGTTCCCGTCGGAGCCCGCCCGACTGGCGAACTAATCTTCGGGGGAGCCAAGTTGTCTTTTGGAGACACAGCTGATGCAGTGGGAGATTGAGGCCCTGCAGGTCCGGTAGTCGTTTGCTGCGTTTGTACTCCCTCGGGGGAAGTGGCGCTCGCCGCGGTCGCCCTTGGAGACACCGGCAGGATTGGCCGGTGGTCCGGTGGGAGAAGCATCTCGACAATCTTGACAATCTGAGGGCCAATGGCCTCCACCCCGTGCTCTGAAACCGCAGAACGTCAGTGTAAATGCTCAAAACGAGTGTGGTGCATACCAGTCTGAGCTAGCGCAGAGAGAATCGTTACCCCTGCCTTCTGTTCCCCCCATGTCGATTTCCGTAGATGCCCCAGACTCTTCTCGACAAGCGTGTCACTCCAGCCTCCTTTCGGGTCTAGGGGATGTCTGAGCGCCTCTCGAACGATACTGTCAACCCGGAACGTACTAAAGGACCGGAATATGTCCAAGCAGATCAGGCTTGTCCTAATCCGCTTTGGTTTCCCTCCTCCTATTTTCTTGCCCAGAATACTTGCGATGCGGTGCGTTTCAATGTGCTTCCGCAGCCCCTCTAAATTTGATGAATCAGCATGCGAGCTACTCATCAACGACAATGGAAAAAATCATCACCGTGTTGCATGAAGCTTCTGAAAATTTCGAACCCTTCCACCTGGCCCACGGCATCGTCAAAATAATCATCTCGTAGCATGCCAACGATGTTTTTTGGAAGGAGTTCGTTGTCCTCGATGGAAGTCATCATGTCGTCTCGTATGACTCTAAGCTAAGCGAGTCCTGCCTCGGATTCACCATTCTACTCACCATATTTCAAGCAGATAGCTAACGCATACGCAGCGAGAAGCGCGCTGTCCTTATGTTTCAGCTGTTCGATGAATATATCCAACAGCTTGATTTCACAAAGGTAGCTGCGAATGACCTTTGCTAAAGAACGATAAACTCGCACCATTGCATCACCGAAACTAGGCTTACATTCGAATAACTTCGAAATGGTCATCGTCGAAGCAGTACGCTCCCGAGTAGCGCCATGCTGAACGGCCAACTTCAACTCCAGAATGAATATTTTTTGTCGGGGTTCGAGCACGGGAGCGTCTGGTGTAAAGGGCATCATGGTCGGATCTCACTAAAGACGCCCTGATAGAATTCACTCACCAAAACCGAAGAGCCGAGACAAGGTCTCTTGTGCGGGATTATCACCTTGGTTATTGCGGTTCAAATAGAGCGAAGGGCTTGCGAGGGTGATTTGACCCATGGTACTCGAGTCCCCTGCATCACGTTTGTCGTGGTTCAAGCGGACCAAAACACTTGCAAGATTGGCTCGAACGTTTGCATTGCGAATGTCGAGTTGTTGTTCTAAAACAGAAACGTCTAGCGACATCCCAGATCCAAGAAATCACACTATACCTCGTTGATTTTGATCATTCGGAACATATAAAGCAAGTAATATTTCAATGGCCAAGGAACCAACAGGTCCTACGTCTTTCTTTGCCAACTGCCTGAGTCTAGGTCTTACGCTGGAACATATGTCTTTCGCTGTCGTATATTACTAAATTCACTGCCACTCTTGCAAAGCGGGAAACACGTACCTTCCGGGAAGCGTACCAGGGTCAACACCATACGTAGCGCAGCGAGAGTTGAAAGATGCGAGTCTGGCAAGTCATTTGTCTGTACGTTGTACCGGCCATGGGTAAAATCCTTACCGGCGACCTCCAGTATTCGGGAAAGCCTGATTTGGGAATTCGGGCGGCATTGAATACTCAGCTTGTCGATCATAGTCTTCCGGGTGTCCTCTAACAGGATATGAACGAAAAGGTAGATGTTTGGCAACGGACAACGTACCGGACTGCAGTAGATAGGTCAAGCCAGACATCGCTTGTCCAAAATTCCCGCCAGATCGTTTAACGTTCTCGACAGCTCTGTCTAGCAATCCCACTAAAGCATCTAAGACTTCTGTGGTGAGAAGTTTCTGTCGTAAAGCCCGATGTCTTGTCATAGGCGCCAAAAGAGCGACCACCCTAGGGCCATTTGGATGCTTCTCTACAGCCAGAGCATCCATCAAAATTTCCTTGGCTTCTTTGAATGTATGAAAAAGCTCATCGTAAAGCAGCGTGCACCCTGTGCATGCATCACAGTCGCAAACTAGTGTAAAAAGCTGTTACACATGATATACATTTAAAGAATCTGAATACTCACATGCTTCGTAATATGCAACAATTGTCACAAGCTTGACGAACGCCGAACAAGTAGGTATGAGATCCATGAGTTTGGCTTTCGAGTTGGGCGCGTGCCTGACGCGTTCCTTTCCTTCCTCTGCAAGTGGGGACGGTGTAATTATCCACAGATCGCGAAAGCGAAAAGAACCTTACTGAATCTCAGCATGAACAACAGCCTGTCAAGATATATTGGCGCAACCCCTTGCCCGTCACCCAGGCGCGCCAGCAGTTGTTCTGCTGCCGTGTCATCGAACAGCCCCGTCTCCCAAACCGAGTCATCTAGGTTAATGTCCTCGAGCCCAGGATATATGATCGGCATGTCAAAACCCTCCCCTAGCGTCGCTAGTGGCTTGTACGCGTTTGAATACAGAATGGAGGCATGGACTTTTTGGCCGGGTATGATACGACGTGGTTGCGCGCGATGCAGGCTACCGCAAGCGAAATCAGCAACTTGATTTGGCAAAGTGCCGCTAGTCTCACCGTCGCTTGCTTTTTCCAGCACCACTGAAGGACACCTGATGTCTGATGGGTAGATACTCGACAAGTCGCCATCCGCCGTCCATCGAATCGCTGATTCCGAAGTCAAGATCTTCCGGCACCCAGACCATATCTGTCGGCTCCAGTGCGAGGCCATGTTCTACGGCTTCTCTCCGCATCCACAAAAGTGAGACATTTCCGGCCTGATGAGAATTCCCGGGTCTGTTCCTGCCCCCTCTGCAGGGACTATGTTAGTATCATGGAGGCGGGTATTGAATGTGTGCTCACACGTCTGAATGACTACCAGCAAACCAGACTTCCTTGATATCAGGGGCCGTCCTAGTAGACTGTCCTCCAGAGGGGGAGGTCACCGCGGACTCACTGTCGCTCACACCTGTTTTGCTCTTTTCGCTCGCGGGATTAGGGGTATGGTCAACATACTTAGACTTTCCGTCGTCCGGGAGGGTGTTCATCTCGTGGAAATACTCCGGCATGAACTTGACCCGACGTTCGTCGAGAGCGAGTGCATGGCGGAAATGGCAGGCATGTGCTGCGGAAGAAGAAGTCGAAAGGAAGACATCTTCCTTGACAAGCCCCACGGAAGAGACAGTATCCCTGGCGAGCATCAGTGACGAGTACTGACCTAGAGGTGTACAATGTGGAATTTACCATACGCCGACAAAGTGCACGCTGAGACTTTTCCAGGAAAACGTCTTCTTGAACTCCCTCGCAAACTGCCTTGACTTCGCCCTCCCTGACTGCATATCCTTGTAGTGATCGTAAGCTCTACGCAGCATATGGGTGTCAGACTCACGCATGGTAGATGATCGTTACTCACGTTTCAACCTGCTTCTGCGTCGCTGTCTTTATCAACCCAACCTAATGATTTGTTTAGCTCAGCAATCGAAAAAATAACCCAGTCGATCCATACCTCATGTATCATCGCCGCGAGAACCCGCACTTGATATGCACCCCGAGAAAAGCCTACAATATAATATTGAACCGCAAGAGTTGCGGCAAGATACTCAACTTACCAAAAAGAAAAATTCGATCCCCTTCCTCATACCTCTGCGCCAGCCACCCATACGCATCTTTGACAATTTCTTCCATATTCCTATAATCAAGCCGAGTGATTTATACTGTGAACAAGTGAATGCTTGTGAGGGGTACACACCATGCGATCGCCATGCCGACTTTATCAGTGACCGCTTTCTCCATGCGGCGGAATATAGGCAACGATTTAGGGCTTGTGCCAATTCCGCTGGAATAATAGGCGTATTGCTTTGGGTGCGTAGCTTCCGAGTCTTGGTTGAGATCGGCGAACAGTTTCACTATGTTGGTATTCTGGCCGTGTCGGTGAGCAGAGAGAAAGACACTGCAGAGAAAAGAAAATAACATACATTCTGGCCAAAGTGGTTAGAAGTACCGTCAATACAAACGACGAGGTTCCTCGCATTCCCCTTATGTTGACAACTGCTCCGGGAAGACGAAGTCTGAAGGGATGACTCGGTCGGCGACCGTGAGTGGGCAGGTGAAGGCACTGAAGGGCCAAGACTTTCCATGAGCGATGAGAGGAAGCCTAGGACGCTGGTACTGGTTAGAACGGTGAAAGTTACTATGCACCCTCAAATAGCACCGAAACCGGAATCCATAAAACACACAGCCCGTGTGGAGAACTGGAATACGGCTCTTCGAGTGGATGCTAGGGTGTATCATGTGTAATTCAGGGTTTAATTAACCCAAAGCGCCTGCAACTCGAGTCCACAGACCATGCAGCCGCATGGCCGGCTTGCGGGACAAGCTGGACGGAGCACTGTAAAACCCAACAGACATCCACCAATCAATTGAAAAGGCGCTGAATGACGGCCAACGCGCACGTACCTTGCCGGTTGAAACGTCCATTCTGCGTGTCGGGAGAAACATCATTTCGTCTGAATCTCATTGACTGATGCCTTCTCCGGGAGCCGGGACTTAACTCGAAGGCTGAGGGAACACCGGAACGTGTTATATCTTCCTGCAGCCTGTTGAACGTTGGAGGGGGCATGGCAAGCAACTGCCATGAACCTCTCTCTTGATCATCCAGTGCGTGCATACTGTGCATGTGATCTGAGTCGGAACCGAACTGAAACTTTATGGCGGCTGCTCTGCGGCATCACCCGGACCACGCTACACCGGTCACTCTGGTTTCTTGAACTTGAAATATGAAACTGTTGGCAGTGGGCGTACTTCCGAATTTGGGTCTGAGCAATTTATTGTAAATGGTTTACTATGTATATGATTATGTAATTATACAGGCCGAAAATAGTGTAGAATTGCGGCGTTCATGGAGTAGTTTTAGGTTGGCTCACCTTCATCGCGAGGCAAGCCATGCCACTGCCAACAACGGTGGTTCTCCCTTTCGGCTCCTACAGCGCGGAGGACTCCACCCCCGATCAACGAGTTGTCTTGGTGATATTATCATATACTACTTCACCCTGCCAACAAATGACAACGGCAAACTAGTCGTACCGTGCCGTTGAGGTGTTCAGGCGTTGGTGCATTGTGAGGTTTGCATTAGCAAGACGACCTATCTCCAAGGTTTCAGCATTTGCAATTCTCAGTCGTTCTCGAAGTACTAATCCATACATTGTTGTTCAATACAGACGATCAAAATATATACTTCCCTTGTCATGTTGACCGGCGCCGGATTCCTCGAGTGTTCATAGTTGGCACAGTTACTACAGCCAGAGCCGTTGAATGCTAGAGGTATTCAAGTTGTTGCCCAAACCAAAGTAGAATCCTGCACGTTGCGATATTTCTAACGAGACTGCGGTTGTCTGGTTTGCAGTAACTCCACCGTGATAGGAGACTCTGAGCCGTGTGAGCCGGTCACATCTGCTCCATCTCATAACAATTTATGGCTCCCAATCGAGCGCACGTTCCGGCAGGCCCCGAAACCGAGTTTTTCATGAACATCCGATGGCTCGACTTGCAAGGCGCATCGTGATCCGGTGGGACAAGCCTTGGCGATCGTCACATTAGCTGCGGCGCAACAGGGAATCGAAATCGAAGCTGAGCCATTCCCGCAACGTGAATTGTTGTCCGTTGGCGCTTGTAGTAAGGCTACGAGAGAAATTTCCGCTGCTGTGTCTGTGAATTGGCACTTCACGAATGCAAGCATCGAGAATATGTGTTTGGATCCTCTCTTGGCGGATCTGTTATATGGCACTTGTTCCCTCCATCTTTTGAAGGGTCGGGAATGTGACAGCCTGAGAATGTCACGGTGCTACGTGTAGCAACACGACTTACTGGGGAGGGCATGACCCGAGTCCGAAGTTACGCTTATACATCATAGGCCGCCAATGTGATCGCTGGGTGGATGTGTGGAAAGATACCTTGAATTTGAGCACCCTTTTCAAAATATGGATACTACTGCGTTGGTTGTCAGAGACGAATTGGAAGGCTTCAAGTTACAACCGCAGCTGAATGCTGGACGTTCGACCATAAGAGAAATAGAAGTAAGCCATGTGTACATTTGAGGACGAATGAACCGACTAAGTGTAACCCAACTTGAAGGTCAGTCGAGACTTGAGAGTATTAGATCATCCCATCTATGTATGTCCCCAAAACTCCCACCCTGAATCTATGCTTCCTGACTACGGTCGAGGCATCCTGGTTTTCACTGTGACTGACGTGTATGTCTCTCGTCCGAGAGCCTGAGCTTACTACTGTAATAAGGTACTTGAGTACTACTGAGCGCTGGTAAGTACTACCCGCTGACCCGGCATCGTCTAAGCAATTCGCCGACTCGGAGTTTTCCTAAACACGTGTGAGCCTGGAGACGCTAACTTTTACGCCTCAGCAAGTCCGATACGTGGGATCCCGTGGAGATATACACGTATACTGGAAGTCTTTTTACAGTGATCGCCGCTCAAAATGTTAGGAAATGCCAGAGGGTGCTCATGCACGTTTCGAAAACGTCGCGATCCCGGCCCTCGGTGGTTCAGGTTGCCCTCAACTTCCGAACGAGCTTTCTCGCTAGTTCAGTGGCCAGGGATCTTGGCATCTGTCTCAAGTATTCACGCCCGTCGAACAACATACAGCTCACTTGATATTGCTCGCCCGGGATGATAAAATATAAACTTGAATACAGGTCTTATGTACCTTTTTTGTTGGCCGGGGTCGCTAGAACATAACACTAACAAGGGAATTGGAATATTCGAGTAACCACGTCTTGAAGGGAGGGGGTCGAATGAAAGTCTAAGGCGAAACATGCCGACAATGAGCTTGACATGAGAATGTAGCATGGTACTTACCTATAATATTCACGCAAGCCAAGGTTGGCGTCCGATCATGGCAGCGTGGGCTAGGCTTCCTGTAAGTACTTGTACGCAATGAGCTGGATAAACATGAACCCTGAATACGTTGGTACAACACGGCAATCTAAGCCATCCATCACCCGGTGAAATTCCCTGCTGCTGGCCAATAATCCGGTCCGGAAGCTCCGCGATGAAGGCTGGTGCCTATCGGACGTCAGAACCAACCAGCGTAAGAGTCATGCTATCATAATAGTGTACGTCGCAAAAGAGTAATCCGATACTCAAGTACTCATCAATAGCGTGAAGCGGAGGTGAACCAATGGAACACGCCTTCGTTCCACATACAGAGTTGGGTTCATCTCACTACCAGTGAATATATCCCAGTGGTGCTGGCATTTGAATCTCGTCGTCTAATCCAAGGTGAAGCCACAGTTAATACAGGCTGAAAAACCAAAGGTTTGAAGAAGAATGCAATAAGCCAAAACGCGCAATGAACAATAATTTGAACCTATCAAGATACACACGTTCAATACTTTAGTCCTCTGTTGCGGGTCAAACCTTCTCGTTCCCCAAACACCTTCAAGTTATTTTGCATCAGTCACTCCTATTGTTATCAATGACAACATAATACAAACTCGTTGAACTTCTCATATCGAAATTGTATCCATCCCCATATTTTTCAGATGAGAATCGATCGGAAACACAAGAATGATCCTCTAAGACCTCTCGATCACTACCCCATGCAGATTCTTGAAGAAATGGGGATCGGCATCGTCGGCGACCGTAGACAATGTCAGTGCATCCCAATTATCTACCTCCTTCTTGATCTCTTTGAGTTTGCAAAGAATGATGTACTGCGAATCCGAACCCAGGGGTAACCTGAGAGGAGGGTTGGCTTCCCAAGAGACGGTTATGAGCGCGCGGCTAACTGTAAACAACAGCCTCGTCAGTGGATAAGTCGAGATCCTCAGGGAAATAGCATGTACGCTTGATGGGATCGTTCGTATTAGCAGCGGATTTGTAAAGTTCCTGCATTTTTCGGGCAGGGCTGTCGGGAGTATCGTAAGCAGCAGGCAAAGGGATATTGATCATGTTGCCCTTCGCCCACTCCGTCCGCGTACCTCCAGGTTGGAGGGTGATTACTTTGATGTTCCATTCAGGTAGAAGTTCCTTGTGAAGACCCTCACTGAATCCCTCGAGCGCTACGGAAGTACATTCAGGTCAAGGGACTCATTTTTGCAATGGAACAGATAATACATACCAAACTTGCTTGCAGAATAGAAGGCAAGCGTGGGGTTCGCATTGAAACCACCGACGGAAGAGATATTGAAAATACGACCGGCAGGCGTCCTGTTTTCACGGAAGTATTTTACGGCCTTGTATCACATAATGTGAGCAAGTTCCCCCGCCGGCGATTCGTCGGACACATTAGTACTCACCTCGCGACTGATGCGAACGGGGCCCCAGAAATTAACCTCAAACAGATAGCGTGCGTCTTCATCGCTAGTACCCTCGACCACACTGTTTAAACCGTACCCAGCATTGTTGACGACGACGTCGATACGACCAAAGTGGTTGTGAACCTTTTCGAAGAGGTCCGCAGCACCATAGGCGGGGTTCCCAACGTCATACTCGACGACGAGCAATTTGTCTGAAGGATATGCAATACTGAGGTTGGACACACTGGACGCTTTGCGTGTGATAGCGGCGACACGTTCGCCAGCGGCAATAACTTCGTCAACCAAAGCTTGTCCAATACCAGCAGAAGTGCCAGTGACTATTCGCATATGGATCAAAGCGGAATTATATCAGAAAAACATGCAACTCACTGAGCCAAACACGAGAACTCGTCATTTTGGATGGTGCTTGTGAGTAAAGAGACTAGGATGTAATAGGGTGGATTTGTTCACTATCGAGCTGCAGCTGCGAAATGACCATTTTATGTGCTCCTGACGCCACTGTGGTAAGGTCATCCACCTGTACGTTTAACACATCACATCCAGAAAGGCCCGCTCAGCGAGCGCATACGTGTAATACTGATCCGTTCACCCACGATAGCTTCTTCGAGTTGTTGCCGAACCTGGTAACTAGCAGTAAGCGCGAAAACCAATCACCGTTGATGTGATCAGCAGTTTTTATGTGGAGAAGTTCATGATCGATCACAGATACTAGATAGGACACGCGTCAGTCCGCCGCCGTCGGCATTCCCCGTGGCTGACTAGACATCCGTGGTGTAAGCCATTATGTAATTAATTATCCTTGGCGACGTCTTCCTGCCGAGTCTAACTTGGGGTCCGATGCGAGACTAGCCTTCACTGCAAGATGTCTTTAAGGCCGATAGGAAGTCCCCTCGGGTGAGTCGATGGAGACAAATTATATGTTCGGTGTTGAGGCCCTGTTGACACTACTAGGACAGTCGACAATACAGCTGACGGGATTAAGTGTCATTGCGGTTCATGTCACCGGCGACCGCATCATACGAACTCTGATATTTGATCGTTGAATGCCTTGCTACGACTCATCGATCTCGATCTTCATTGGCCCTTGGGAAATTTGATCACTCAGTAGAGTCCCACGCCCGCCGTGCGTACTAGTAGTACTAGTCAATCAGCAGGCATCAGACCCGCCCCGAGAATCCTAGGTGCCGGGCCCGGCGGTGTACTGGTGCAGCTTTCCGTCACGGAGACGGCAATACTTGAGGTCACCCTCGGTGGGGAAATTGCAGATCCCCCGTCGGTCATCAAGCTGGTTAACACGTGATTATTCTATTACTGGGTTTGAGCCTGATGGAGGTTGCGGGAGCCCAAGTACCGTGTCTTCTTCGCTTGTAGCACTGGTGGTTAACCATGCCACAGCATGCACTTTAGCCCTTTCGTGAGTATATTTTAACGTCCAGTCCGAGACTGATGTAGTGACCCAGACCTAGTCGTTCTCGCCTCGGTGTTAGTTATGGGAAACTAGATGGTCGACAACACAACGGACAGAAATGGAACCCGCCTGCTGTAGTGTTCCAGCCGCTCCGAGTCAGTCGGGTGAGTCAATTTGGGGATGTGGTAGACGTTCAGTACTAGACTCATAGACTCATATGCATGGATAGTGCTGGGCATTGATTAGCGAGCTGCTTTATATGGCGGTTCGGGGAATGTGAGAGTTATTTCGATACGGTAACACGAGTCACATGTCTAGTGCACGTTCCACTCCTTTCCTCTCCAATACTACACAAAATACAGCAGGGGGTACACGTGGAGGGGATGTGTATGTAAAAATGTTGGACGAATTTTCGTAATATTCAAAGTTCATAAAGTGATGTTGCGATCTCTACGTCACGAGTCAAAACATTGTCTCGACGATGTCACGGACAATGACCGTACGATCAGGGTGCAACGATCGTAAATTGCGGACTCCAATTGCCACTGTCACCCATGACTAAAATAAAATGTGCGAAGTTACTTATTGCTTCCGATTATACTCTGTTAGAGTTGCACTCACGCACGATGATCCAGTCGGTGTCAGGCTGGATATCTGCCGGAATAGTGACGTTGAATGCTGTAGCATTCAACGGAAAGCCTTGCGCAAGCGTATACACTTCGGTGGAAGTGCCGTGGCGCAGTAAGATCATGCCCACGGGATTCGTGACGTTCACGGGCTCGTTGGAGATGCTCCAGGTGACATTGTAAGTATCCCCAGCAACCCAGACTGCGCTGGCATCCGGATAAGTGATCGGAGGGTCCAGACATCACGTCTGGATGGCGACCTGGAGGGAAGCGCATAGACCAGAGAAAATAGGCAACAGGCGGAGGCGAGATGGGGGAAAAACACCATAATCTCAGCGAAGGAGGTGAGGATGAGGAATAGAACAGATGAAGCTGCGAGTTTTATAGAGGAGCTGACCTGCAAAGTGACATTGGTGCGGGCTCGGTCACCCGCACCCGCTGAATGCCACACACCGTAGGCTACGCCATGGCTCCAAGTCATGTTTGAAACGTGATCTCCGGCCGACGTTGCACATCCATATGAGCATCTTGATTGGAGGGAAGATGGCAAATGTAAAGATTGTTCCTGAAGATGTATGGGTGATTTTTCTTGATTCTTCTGGTGAAGCAACCTCTCCGGAGCATAGCAAACGGCACATGGCTTTCAAACTAATTCCGCTGATGTGAGAAGGCGATCTGAGACCGGATGCCACATCATAAATCAAGCGGGGATACTGAAACCGAAACATTTGATTATCGGATTCGTTCGCAAGGCAAAGGTGCCACTGCCCAAGTCAGCTTTCGACATACCTTCAACACGCCATAAACTCCATCCCGTGCTTTATGTTACGCAATTCCCATGCGAGCAAATCACCGTTCTTATCATTGTCTGTGAAGAAGGGTCGGTAACGTATAATCACAGAGGGAAGTTGAAGCGGTCAGGGAATGTGGTAGCATTGGAAGTCTGATTATCCGGGAAACACAGGCCTAGCCTCCCTGCTCACCTGTGACCGCTCCGGAGAAGTGATCACCGCACCCGAGCCTCCGGTTTCTAGGCAGTAGCCCAGAGGCGATCATGATGATTGTCTGCGTGTGAACTGACACAAGGTGCAAACCAGGTGACAATGAAGTACCAGAAATAGAAAGTTGACTGTACTGCATACCTGCCTATGTACACGGTAAGTCTTTGAGACTGAGCATGTTGGTGATTGTGTGGTCATTCATGCAAGAAGCATCGACATGATCAACTTGAAGAGTCGTAAGTATCGGCATCAGCGTTTTTCCCTAACTGTAAAATGGTAAAGTTAGGCCGCAGACAGTCTGATCGAGTTGAGCTCACAAGTTCGTGGAGCGACACTTGACGTCCACTACTACTATTGGCTCGGAGTAGCACGGTTGCCGATTTTCGACCGTGTGATCTCACTTTCTTGGCTTTGCCGTAATTCTGCTCAAAGGACATAATTCACGAATCTCTGCCCGCTGAATGGTGAGTATCGGTGCTGAAGCTGAAGAACGGCGTGCGCTAACTAAAGGATCATTCTTCTACTAGCTTGAAACAACCTCGCCAAGTCTGTCATTTCCTATGACCAACGAACATGAACCGGAAGCAAAAATAATCGAAATTGCTAATTCAAATTTTGTGAGTTCAGTTTCCTTCCTTGCTGATGGAAGGCACATTGTAGGTGGCGGATACGAAGGCCAGGTTCGATGCTGGCAGGTAGAGAATGGCAAGGAGGCGGGGGAGCCGATGGACGCAGGAGGTGCGGTTCTCAGTCTGGCAGCGTCAAAAGACGGAAACTGGGTTGTTAGTGGGACGGACTGTGGTCGCGTGACAGTGTGGAATTCGATGACTCACACTAAGGTCAACGAATTTCAAGGACATCCAGACTCTCCCGTCGAGGTGTTGGACGTGTCGCCAAATGGCGCAATGATTGCAACTGGAGCACACTCGGCTGTGTGTGGATGGTCTCTCCCCACCGGCGAGCGGGTTCTAGGGCCTCTGGA
The DNA here is from genome assembly GCA_038090095.1 of Zangia roseola. Classification (NCBI taxonomy): domain Eukaryota; kingdom Fungi; phylum Basidiomycota; class Agaricomycetes; order Boletales; family Boletaceae; genus Zangia; species Zangia roseola. The sequence continues at coordinate 19,665 of JBBPMD010000179.1, forward strand.
ACACGATTTCACACTGGCAGCGGTCAAGTATTCTCCCGACAGTCGCCTCCTTGCCACCGCAACATGCAACACGAACTCCGTTCGGACCTATGATAGTCATGTCGGCGGGCTCCTCGCCAACTTTCCAGTCAAAGTGGATTCATACAACCATTCCCTCGCCTGGTCTGGAAACGGCAAGTATCTCTACGCCTTGTCTGATGGTAGTATCAAGTGCCTTGATTTATCTACTGGGACGACGCTCTCGGAATGGCCTATCCATAGTAGTAACGATCCAAAAGGAATTATCCTGGCATGCAATGGAAGATTTATCACAGCTGCCGCAAACTCCTCGGTTTCTTTCTGGGATACCATAACACACGAGCAAATCGGACCCATTATGGAGCATGAGGACATCCTCCTCTCCATGGACGTCTCACCAAAGTACGACCTCGTAACCAGTGGAGTTAAGGCAGTCGTTCTCAGAAGCCTCCGTGAGGTCCTCCCTTCAAGCTACCTCGACGCTGTGAGTTCAACTACATAAGCATCTGACTGCTGGAATGAGGCCCATGCCAAGATTCTCTTTGCAGACTCCAATTGAATTGGAAATTTCGCATGCTCAAGCAGGAAGTTCCAACGCAGAGGAAACTATCAAATTGCTTATAAACGATGTTCGCGATCTTCGTGCGCAGCATGAGGATTCCCGTACGTTCATGGCTACTCACCCGCATTCTCTCACTCCCGTCTTTATAGAGAGAAACATCACGAGGCTCGCGAACACGGTCCAAGAGCTCCGTGCTGAGCTCACAGAGACCAAACGCAGAGCCGATGAGAACGTCAACCTCAAGTTAACCATCGACTCCCTTCGTTCCGAGCTTCGTACGAAAGACGACAACACGAGTATGGATATGATCCCTCTTCCATATTTCCTCTGACGATCTAAACTCATCAGGCATCAAAATTGCGCGTCTCGGAGCAATCATTCAGGAACTTCACCCACACCTGGGTAATACCAGCTGCACACCTGAGCAGGAAAGCCATTGCGTCCCACTATGCCAGTTTTTGTACGTCCCAACAGAAGCACCGCCTTTCTGCGACTAAAAACATGGGACTCCAGAAAAATTCCTTGTCGAGCTCACGAGCACTGTAAAACAGCAACTTAGTAGGCGAATGTGAATTGAATCATCCTCTTCCACTTTTGTAATCAGCGTGAGCGATAGTAACTTCGGCCTCAAAGGCACTTTTCTCTCTCTGTATGTTTAGTTTGCGTTCGGAAATCAGTATACACAAGTAGGAAATACTAGTTAACGTGTGGCAACGGCTAACCTGCCACCAGTCATGTGACTAGCAGTAGTAAGATCGTCTTTGCTGTCGACAACCATGTCCTCGCTGTATCGTTCCACCATCAGCGCGCGGATTGCTAAATTACCAGGTTTACCACAGTTTGTTGGAGAAGAATACGATGAGACGGACGAAATATCAGATTCGCTAAGTTCGCTGCCATCTCTTAGTCAGATGGGGCCGCCACCCGCGTAAGCCCCTGGACCACCCACGACAGTCTAACCGCATTCCGATTGACCTCTCTACGCGTAAGTGTATCGGCAACTCGTGCCCCCAGAACACCCAACCCAGAATACGCACCGATTCGTCCAGACGCGTATGGGCAATACTTTGCACAAGCCCTTCAGGTCGAACTCCCGACGCGCGGACTTGTCGTCCGTGCATATCACACCCGTCTGCAAGGGAGTGGTGTCATGATCATGCATCATGGCGCTGGGTACTCTGCGTTGAGCTTTGCTTGTCTCGCTAAGGAGTTGAACGAAATGATTGGGAAGGATGTTGGAGTGCTGGCGTTCGATGCGCGTAGGCATGGTGAGTACCTTGTTCCGTTTTGTTTTTCTGTGATCAACTTTCCGTATTCTATAGGAAAGACCGTTCCGATGGAGGGCCAGCTGGATGAAAATTTGTCGATGGATGTATTGGTGGATGACTTGGTTGCGCTCATACAAACAATTTTCAAGGACACAGAGACCGCTCCTGTGCTGATGGTGATCTACTTCAGATGTTCTGTCATTGCTTGATGGACATGTTTATGTCTTCCTTTTCGATAGCTCGTTGGCCACAGTATGGGTGGTTCAGTTGTCGTACGGGCTTGTCCGAAAGTCCAAGAACTCGGATACGTTGTGTCAGGTGTTGCCGTACTTGATGTCGTAGAAGGTAGGTATACACTGGCAGTCTCTTTGTTGCGTCTTGCTTAACGACGATCCTGCAAGGTACCGCGATCGATGCGTTGCCGCACATGCACGCTCTTTTGGACACCCGCCCAGAAGGCTTCCATAGCGAAGAAGAAGCCATCGAGTGGCAGTAAGTGCTAGACTACGTTTCTCTTGACCGTTATACATCACCCCAACCTAGCCTGACCACACGTGCGATCAACAACCCTACTTCAGCGCGGATATCCGTGCCGTCGATTCTCATTCCACAAGAGTCCACTCTCACATCTTTGACACGGGCGAATAAAGGCTTCGCTTTCCGATGGCGCACGCCACTCAAATCGACCGCGCCGTATTGGCACTGTACGTTGCACCCATTTTCTTGTCTGACTCTGCTGACGTGTGCGATGTACGTAGCATGGTTTGATTCCCTATCGACGCTTTTTTTATCGGTCCGCACGGGGAGGCTGCTGATCTTGGCTGGCCGGGAACGCCTTGACAAGACGCTTGAAATTGGACATATGCAGGGAAAGTTTCAGCTAAAGGTGATGACTGGTAGAGGTGGGACATATGTGGGGCACCTTGTAAATGAGGTGAGCGTACAGACGTGGACAAACGCGAGACGACATCACTGACGAGACTGTATAGGACGACCCGGTCGAATTGGCGGAGCATTTGCGAGAGTTTTGGGAAAGGAATCAAAGGGTCGTGGTTAAAGGGAAAGTGGTCAAGCGGATTGGGGAAGTGTAACGTTAGAGGTAATATGCTGCCTCGCCAAGATATATCTCTTCGCCGTGCTAATCAATCTTGTAATTACACGATTCCGATTTAGCCCCTTCGTCAAGGCTTGATGGCGTAGTTGGTTATCGCATCTGTCTAACACACAGAAGGTCCCCAGTTCGAGCCTGGGTCAAGTCATGATTTTTGATTTTTGGTCTTCTCTCATCAACACAGGCATGAGATCGAACTCATATAATTGATCCACATGCCTGAATGCCAACCTTGTAGATTTAAGCAAAAGATAAAAGGGTACATCTGACTCTACAGTCTATGGTACAAGCAACTTGAACACATCAAAAGACGCACGTACGACATCGACATCTTACTATTCAATCCGGACGAAAGAGAAACGCAGTTGAGAAGAAAATGGTTAGCGTAAGGGGTATGCACAATTAAAACCGTTCGTAGTCCTGATTTAAAAGGCTGTCGTCGAATCAACCTCAATTGTCGGTACAATTGATGCGATGAACTTGAGGAAGACGACGAGGTAAAAGTCCACGCGCATGCCTTCGACTTCCTCGTCCTCGCCTCCGGCACCGCCGACCTTGTCGTCCTTGTTCGTCTTGCGCCCAAACCCCCACTTCTTCTTGCTCTCCTTTCCGTCCTTCTTACGTGCCGCAAGCTGTTCCTCAACAACGCCTGCATTCATCCGTTCGATAACTTTCTTCATCACGCTTGCATGTTTGCATGGGTGGACGGAGGCTGCCTGCAGAGTGGCAGAATGCGGGAATGCCTCGATGGTGACTGTCTTGAGCGCGTGATCGGCCGAGACATCTTGGAAGATCTGGGACGGTGTGAGGGGCGTGCGATTCTATGATGCCACAAAAATATTTAGTAGGCGGCTTCTTCCGCGACAACGACAACGAGAAAGTGTGGGATGTACCTCGTCGTAACCGATCAACCAGATTCGCGGGGTCTGGTAGTACTTGTCATATGTGATCATCACATCGTAGGTTCGTACTTGAAGCAGGTTCCCTTTCGCGACCTCAATCTCGCTGGAGAGGTGTCAAGGTGGCGATGAAGGAGGATGGGGGTGAGCTCACCTCGCGTCGATAACAACGCCCGATGAAACCATCTTGGGCGCTGCGGTTGCCTCATCCTCACCCTCTTCCAAATCTTCCTCTTCCATGTCTGGAATATCAGCTAGATTGGGTGTCTCACCGGCCGTCGCACCCGTCGTTGAACCGATCGACACGTTTCCTACCGCATTCGCGAGTTCCTGGTCTGCATCTCCATCAAGATCCGGAATGTCGTCGATTTCTCCTGGATTCGCTGCCGAATCGACAGTGGCTTTTCGGCCAGCGTGTGTCTCGACCCACTCGTCCGCCGCACCACCAGACGCGTCGCCGAAGTCGAGTAGACGTTCGGCGTCTTCATCAGCGTCGGTATAGGCGAGCGAGGTAGCCCGACGGAGACAAGGTACACCGTGGGTGACGAGGTATTGTTTGTCTGCAGGGAGGTAATCACGGGCTTTAGACGTGTCACCGCGTTCCCTGATCACGCGCCCAGTGAACTGATGCACCCGGCCCATGGCTGGGCAAGATGAAGACTTACCATGTCCAGACGGGGAACTTGTACGCAAGAAAATCGCCTGCAGCGACGAACTCCTCTGGTTGCCAGGTAAGATTTGAGAGAAATGACGAAGGAATGGGATGGAGGGCACACCTGGTGTTATTCTTCCATGTTCCTTGAACTTGCTTTCCTTGAGCACCTGTGAAATGTGGTTAGTAGCGGATATAGATCTAGAGATACGACCAACGCACAGGACTGAGGTAGTCGCGTACGGCCCAATATTGTTGCTGAGAGCAACGTGAGTGGATTTTGTTCGAGATTAAGGAGCGAACTCGCCTGGATAGCGTGCATTTCGCGTGTGTAGAGAGCTGGTAGAGAGTGGTATGAGTACAAGGAAGACTGTCTCGTTCAAGCGTTGCCACAATCAGACCCTACACCAATCGATCTCTCCTAATCAGGCAACCACGTGGCAGCGACCTAGTAGATAAGATCGTGTAGTGTACGGTATACATCGCACTATATATTCTACTCCTCAACAACCTCTGGCGACTCCTTTTTGTGTCTTTGCTTTTTCTTCTCTTTCTTTCCATCCTCCGGTAGCGGCACATCGTCGGCATCCTTACCACCGTCCTTTGCTTCCCTCTTACGTTTCTTTCCACTCGAGGACTTCGCCGACGTGGTGGGGTCCTTTGCCTCGACGGCCACTGGTGAAGAATCTATGACGTGCGAGTCCTTCTTCGAGTCCTTACTCTTTTTCGTCTTTTTACGGTCGCCACCGGAAATAGGAGCGTCACCATCCTCTGTGCCTCCCCCCTTTTGTTTTCGCTTCTTTGACTTGTCCGTTGAAGGGTCGTTTTGCGCTGACGTGCCCACAGGTTCTACCGGGGGCACAGTAGGCCCCTCCACCTCCGATGCACGCTTCTCCTTTTTGCTCTTCTTCGGTTTTTTGGTTTCGGCTTGTACGTCTGAGTCCACAGGAGTCTTATCCTTGGACTTCTTCTTTCTTTCCTTCGCGTCAACAAGCTTACCCGGCTCATCGACGTCCATAGTTGCAACCTCTACGACACATTCGTCGTCCTTGGTTTTTTGCTTTTTCTTCGTCTTTGTACCCTTGCCCTCGGTCGTGTCCATCTTCAAGTCGTCTGAAGAACGAGAATCGCTATTGGACTTTTTCTTTTTCTTCCTTTCCGAGCTGTCGTCATTCCCCTGCTCACTGGGATCTCCTTTTAACTGGCCTCCCGTAGAAGTTTTACCCTCGGCCTTCTTTCGTCTCTTCTTTTCCTTCTTTTCGATGGTCTCCGTGGCGTCCCCTGCCGATGGTAGAGGTGGTACAGTAGTGTTTTCCACCGCAGTAGATTCGGTCGTCTGTCAAAGATTATATGGATATACTCAGCAAACCACCACTTTCCAGATATATACGTGATTTACTTTGGTCTCACCGCTTGACTCGTTCGTTCTTGACTTTGATTTCTTGTCCTTGTGTTTCTTTTCTTTTTTAGGCTGCACTGATGGCAAATCCGGCCCAACATCTTCCTTTTTCGTGGGTGACGTTCCCGACGTGACGTCCGGTGCGGATACACCCGCGGTCGCATTTTTGGTGTTCGATTTGGAGGGACTCGTGTCGGTAGGTGTTGTCAGGGGAGACATTCGTTGGGGAGTACCGAGAGGTGTGTCATTGGCGCCTGTCGCTTCATAGCGTGGTCGTCCTCCACTGTAGTACCCACCCCGACCTTGAGACCCGCCCCGCCCGTATCCCCTTCCCCTTGCCTGGAAGCCACCCCGGCCACCCCGATCCCAGTGCGCATTGCCGTTACCATTCTCGGTGACATCGCTGTTACCATTGATCTCGTTCTAGCACCACGTCAGCCATGGATTCAAAAGGGCGAAAAAAGAAATGGAAAGGAGGGAATACATACGCTTTTTGGCCCTTTATACAAACTCTTTTGATACTTTTCCGCTTCAGAGATACACGACGTGTGCGATTTGTATTCAGCGGGGGCATGGAAAGATACGGAGCAGTCAATGCAATCAAAGCCGGAGTGACAACGACTGTGGTGCTGGTCAAGCTTGGGTTTTTTGACGACGTCGTTGCAGGCTAGTGATCACGACGAAAGAATAAGAAGGAGCTAAGAAGAGAACGAAGGGCAAGGATCACTGACCGTGACATCTGTGGGACGTGCGCGTGGGGTCAACGATAGTGATACAAACTTGGTGGGATCACGCACAGAAATGAGACCATTGGGCAAGTTTTTGGATAAGGAACGTATACACCCGGTATGGTCTGGTGCAGTGAGACCGATCAACTAATGTCGGTACGGCTAACAACTTGGCATTGACAAAAAATGGGTAGCGGGAGTCACATGACCTTATGTTTCCGTCTCGATCGGCGACCAGATTAACCATACGCAACCCCGAACTAAATACACTCGTAATGACAGTGAGCAAATCAACATCTGGTAGTTCGAAGCTCTCTCGCGAGACAGTAACCCCGTTAAAATCGGGGAAGGGTTTGATAAGGGAGGTAGAAGACGGCGAGGAAGTCAAGATGCGATTGATATCATTTAGCTGCGGTTGGGATGCACGTTGAGTCTGAGTCCAGTCACATTTATTGTGGTAGTACCATGGTTTGATATATGACCTGTCTGGGCCTATGGCAAAAGCGGCCACACGCACCTCACCGTCCTTCCCACCCTCCTAAATGCTGCTGGATTAATTCCATGCCTGACCGCCACCTCATCTAGCTTGCTGTCCTTGGCAGGATTCACCACTTCCCTGACCGCAGGGGCATCCGGCGCCCCGGACAGCAGCGCAGCCATCCGGTAAAAACCCCAGCGCGATGTGTATTTGGCGAGCATATATGCGTAGGCCAATCCGTTGTGGAAGGGGGCAAAAGGAGGTCTCTTGCGGACAGGAAAGCCGTCGTACGCCGCCCGGCTGATGGTGAAGAGGACATCGGATGTTTCGCTGAGCCTGGCGAGGGGCGTTGTGGCGAGGCAGCGCTCGCGGAGTTCTTCCCGCAGGCGGGCGCGGTGCCAACACGCAGGAATTTGGCGTTGGAGGCCGAGCATTTTGTGCCAGCGAATCAAGACCGCGTCGGGCCTGAGACGCATTTTCGTGCTGAAAGAGCACTTTTCAGCGCTTAGAAAACGCTGATTATCAGGCTAGTTTTCCCACAGCCAAGCTTCTATTTCAACCCTTCAACTTGCCGTCAGCTTAGTTGCAGTTATCTCTCTAGAACAGCCGAAACTATTGACTAACCCTCTCGGCAACATGGCTGCAGACCAGCTGAAGCATCTTGCCGGCCCTGACATTCCAAGTTCCAAGCCAGTCGTCGTCGGCGTCTACGGCATTCCTGGCTCTGGCAAGACCTTCCTGCTCAACAAACTCACTCTAGAACTCAAAGATTCGGGTCATTTTTCCTTCTATGAAGGCTCTGCTATGATTTCATCCCTCGTTTCCGGCGGCCTCGAGGTGTTCCAGAAGCTGCCGGAACACGACAAGACCAGATACCGCCAACTCGCCATTACCACGATCGGCAATGAATGTGCCACCACCGGCCGTACGGCCATCATCGTGGGCCACTTCATGTTCTGGGCCGAAGGGGAGGAGGCAGGAAAAGTGGTGTGCACCAGGGACGACCTGAGCACGTACACTCATATCATTTACCTGGGCGTCCCAGCCGATGTGATTGCCCAACGCAGACAGGATGACGCGGAAAGGACGCGCGCAGCTGTATCTGTTGAACACCTTCGCAGATGGCAGGAGGAGGAGACGACCCAGCTGCGCCGTCTCTGCATGGATCACGGCATCTTGTTCTCAGTGATCGACCCGGGTCGGTTGTCAGATCTTGTGGCAGATGTTTCAGCACTGGCACACGACTTCCGGGCCCACACTGAGGAATACAACCTTTGCCGTGCCAAGAGCCTTCTGGATCAGGCGCTGGGTCCCGGGTCGGAGAAGTTGGAGAAGGTCTTGGTTGTGGACGGGGACAGGACGTTGGCTGCGGCGGATACCGGCGCGCTGTTCTGGAGAATGGTTGCCAAGTCTCGGGGCTCTGAGGAGGGGGATCCGTTAAATGAATTGTTTAGCAGCCCGCTGGGGTATTCATATGCCGCATTTCGCCAAGCCAATTTGCTGTATGAAGAGGTACAGCGCGACCTGCACTTCAGCGACCTTTGCGATGCCGTGGCGGCGGAAGTGACTCTGTACCCCGAGTTCCTGGAGCTCCTGAAGCAGGTGGAAGCATCAGAGCACGTCCGGGCGGTTGTTGTCACTTGTGGGCTTGCCGTCATTTGGGAGAGAATCTTGGAGAGAGCAGGCCTCAGCAGAATCAAAATCATCGGCGCCGGACCTTTCGGCAATGGTGCCATCGTCGTCAACGCTGAGGTCAAAGCCGCCTTGGTCGCTCATCTTCACACTGTTCACCACTGCCATGTCGTTGCATTCGGAGATAGTCCTCTGGACCTTGACATGTTGTCCAAGGCGGATCAAGCCGTTGTCGTGGTCGGCGAGGATCGGACTCGGAGCAAGACCATGGAGGCGGCGCTGTCGGACGCTATCGAAAATGGTGGTCTTCGAGCGCGGCAAGTCCTGCTGCCCAGCAATGTGTTGCCGCGGTTGGACACCACCAGGCTTCCCCTGGTAGATATCACAGATCCCGAGTTCATCGAGTCAGTCTTCCGCCGGCCACGTGGCCCCAATCCTCAAGTCCTTCACGCTACGTCCAAGAGCGCTGCCAAACTGCTCATGACGCCAACTCGCGACGCAACCATCGCTGGACCGGCTCTCAGAGATGCTCATCGTCGTGTTGGTTGGTATCTGGCAATGGAGTTCCTTGCGGACCTCATCGGCCTCGAAGAATACCGAATCCCACACGTCCAAGGGCATCAGACAGAGGGGCATCGACTCGTCCATGAGCAACGCACGCTCATCGTCGCCCTAATGCGAGGCGGGGAAGCAATGGCCTTTGGCGTCAACGATGCCTTCCCGCTTGCCATGTTCGTCCACGCCAAGCGGCCGGAGGATATCCTTCCAGATCACGTGGAGCAGCAACACACCGTGTTGTTGGTAGACTCAGTGATCAACGACGGGAACACGGCGATGCAGTTTATCCAGCGCACAAGGGATCTGCATGCCGGTGCTCGAATCGTGGTAGTGGCCGGTGTGGTTCAGTCCCGAGCCGTCACTGGGGACGGACCACTCGCGCGGGCACTTGTCCATGACCCCAATCTCAACATCGTAGCGCTCCGCCTCTCGGACAACAAGTATACCGGCAGAGGTACCACAGACACCGGGAACCGTCTGTTCAACACCACGGGCATGGCTTGATGTTTGGGAATTGGTGATGAGTAGGTGCGCCGTTGGACAGATTCGTATTCCAAGGGGCCGATCGGTCGGCCCTGACTCCGCCCGACAACCCCTTGGAATGATGAACTTGCCCTGCTCAAGGCTATGACATGTTTTCCGTTTCGATTGACGACCAGATTAACCATATGCAACCCAGAACCAGATACACTCTACATACAGACTGAGCAATGACAGTGAGCAAATAAACCTCTGGTAACTCGAAGCTCTCTCGCGAGACAGTAACCCCGTTAAAATCACCGTTGGGGTGCAATGGTCTCGTAAAGTTCGTTGTTCGTGAATGCGACGAGATCTTCACTGGATGGACGGGATTGAGAGATGTTGACAGTAGACCAACAAGACTGGATAAATTTCCACCGGCGCTCCATGGTCAACGCACAATTGCTAGGCCGTCTCGGTGTCATTCCTCTTGAGACGGCGTGTACGACTTGTGCCTCGCGAGGATAATAATGATAAGGCACCTTGCCTGTCAGAATCTGCGCGTGGTTGGTTCATCGAATTAAACATGATTCCGTGGGTGACACGAACCTGCAGCATCACGCCTCCAAATGAATACACGTCACTCTCTTTTGTCGGTGTCACTTTGGACGGTTCCTCGTCATCTTCAGACACAACAAGGTCGAGTAACTCGGGCGCTGTCCACCGTAGCGTCCCCCTTCCTTGGACTGAAGTGGCAAATGTCGATCCGCCCAGTTCCGTCAACAATGTTGACAGACCAAAGTCGGAAATATAAGCTCTCCCGTTTGCGCAGACAAGCACGTTTGACTGGATAATGGTGAGTTTTCGTTGTAGCGTCATAAAGCGATCAAAATACCACGCACGCCAGATAGGTCTCCGTGCACGACGGAGCACGAATGCACTAATCAGGGGTACAACTTCGTTCCGGAAAGTTGAAACCTGTCGAAAACGGATGCACTCACAGTATCGTAGACCAGACGCAGTATCATCAAGCTAAACAAATAGCGTCATGTTGCCATTCGCAAAAGGTGGTAAAACGCCTACCAGAGTGAGGATCCTGACAACTGAGAGCTTATCGTGATGGTCTTCCAAGTAATTTGTGAGAGACCCGTGGTCTAGCCAAGGACACACCATGGCAGGGAATCGTCCAAATCCCGTTGTAGTTCCAAGGAGCGGTAGAACGTTGGTGTGTTTCAGGTTCAACCAAATTTTGATCTCTCGATGAAGTCGCTACAAAGGAGAGACATTAGCAACTAACTTGCACGCTAGTGAACTTGGCTCACTCTCTTTTTCGTGGCGAAGTTTCCATCATCGGCTGAATATGTTCTAATAGATTTAATAGCGACCTAGGTTTATCAATAGCGATGTCGCTTGCTACAACGAGCCACCCACCTTCGAGGGCTCCGAGCTCGTTTTTAGTATCCCAATGTAGATATCTGCAAATCCGCCGGACGCGACTGGATCGTGGCCGACTCGCACTAGGTGACGGCTGAGATCATTTGAGAAGTGGCTCGAGTGTGAATTAGCTCGTGCGTTCACCAACAGCTTTTGGTGCCTGATTTACTCACTCGTCCCGAGGATGTGGCGTTTCGTGATGCTGAGAAGCCGCGAAGATCCCAAAATTTGCGACGACGTCCATACGATCAGTCATCTCATTGTCCGAAACAACCTTTTGCAAATATTGTCAGGCCTGGAAAACCAGAGAGACGCATAGCACGTGCGCACCTCCCTGATAACTTGTCCATACGGATTGAGTGGCCAGGTTAGAGACCGTGTTTGTATGGGGAACACGTAATATGAAGGGAGGACGTCATGGAGGCTTCGAATGGTGATCGCCTTGCCTCCGCCAGTTGCGAGGGTATAGTCTGATGAGATGGCAATGGAATGAATGGTATCCACATGTTCGATGACGGGTCCAACCCGCGCATGTGTCGTGGTGTCCCAGAAAACAATATATGAACCTGTAGAAGTCACGACGAACTTTCCGTTGCCCGCTACAACCATGCACTTGATGTCACTGTTGCTGCCAGTGTATATAGGGCGTTGGGATTGAATGCTCCCTGCGGACAAGTCTAGACATTTGATGTCGCCGTCGAAAGATAAGACAAAGAGGAGCGTGCTGGTGAACGACCAGGCAAGGGATTGGTTCTCGTAGGAACTGACTCTTATCGGAATATCGAAGAGCAAACTTCCGTCATGACTGTGATAAACCCGGACAGATTCATTCCACCATGTAGCAGTGGCGAGAAAATCGCCGTTCGGAGAGAATTTGACCGCAGCCAGAAAGTAGTTGTGTTCGAAAGGGCCAAGCAGGTGTTCACCAGATGGAATAGCCCAGACGGAAGCTGTCTTGTCGTCCGAACCGCTAGCAATTTTCGTCACATCCGGAGACACGTCCACAGCACGCACCCAACTCTGATGCGCTTTGAACTCGATGACTTTTTCGTGGCGTTCCGCACCCCACACGATCACCTGGCCACTTTCCGTCCCAGCAACGACCCACTTTCCGTCCGAGGACACCGCAATGCTGAGAACAGTACTTCCCGCGTGCATGGGCGCTCCCACTTCCTGACCGTCTCCGGCTTTCCAGACTCGAACCTTTCCGCCGTAGCCACCACCTACAATATGGTCCCCATCACCAAGAAATGCAACTGAGCAAATGTCTCTTGACACGTTGATTGCGGCCGTTTGGTAGGTATTACTTGGACGTGGTGTACCTTCCATCAGGTCTATGACGCAAGTCAGTAACTACTCTGACTGAATCGTTGAGCATTGTACCTACCCGTGCCTGACCAACTTGTTGATCTGGAGAACATGCTAGCTAGGGCTTGAATGAAGCCTGGCTCGAGCGGTGATCGTAGTATCTTCTTAATTTGCGAATCGCGATAGGCACGCTCTGCAATATTTCTTAATCCATGTATGAATTTATGTGAATTCACACACAACCGGTAATCTCAAGTCCCGCCGGGCTTGTTCCGCCTGGACATTTTGATCTTCCTCGGGAGGGTTTATTGATGTGAGTGATAGCATACGAATCTCCGTACACTGACTCGGTCTCATACACGAGAGCGATCATAGGGTTACGCGTGTCGGTGATCCTTGCGATGGTTTTTACAGACCGTCAGTACTTGAGGGCTCCGCCGGAATGTATGTTGCCACCGCATTTGCGTTACAATTCTCTTGAGTGACAAAGGCTAATATTGGGTCATCAACGTACTAATCTCGGTGTGGGCTTGCATCGTACGATCAGCGTCCACACGTCGCGCATGAAATCAAGATGGGTACCATGTGGACGCTCCTGGAATCCGTTCAAAATGCCATGCGGTAAGTCGAGATTAATATTGTTACCCTTCGAGATCAGATGTAAGATTCCCATTGGTCAGCTATGTGCAGGACCATTGAAACAGATCAACCATGCTTATGAGTACATTCCAGCAGAGGCGTATCGAACGTACAGGATCTAAGTAATAGCGGGACTACATTCTACCCAAGCATTCCAAGAGTGGAGGTATAGCTACATATTTACGCGTGAAGGTCCTCCGAATCCTAAGCAACCTAGAATTATCACATACACGACCAGTGCCACCCTTGGCAGGTGTCACGGCTTTCCAAACTTGACCACCCACGTCTCCTTGCACGCCTGCGACCCAGGTAGCCGTCGCTTCTTTTCAAACTCTTCGTCCCGCTCCAGCCCTTTGAATGCAGTGGTCTCACCCAGCCAATCGATCCGCTTTAGGCGCATTTCCTTCTCGTTCCTCGCCTTTGCTGCCTTCTCGATCGCCTCCTTCTTCGACTTGTCGTGCAGGATGATACCCCACTCTGAATCCGCAATCGGCTCCTGGAGCATCGCGTAGAGACTCTCGAAGACAGCGTTGCACGTAACCATCGAGCCTGTGGGAGCGCGGATGTCGATCGACCAGGGAAACGCTTTGGAGATGATGCGGAGTTCATTCGTGGACTGTGCGAACGCAGGCTGGAATGCGATTTGTTGGTGCGTGGAGAGAAGGATCCCCTCTCGTGCCGGCTTGCGGAGGTCATAACGAATGTTTGTCATGTCGGCTGCCAGTACGGGATTCAGATGGGGTTGGCCGGATGGCATGCGATTGTCTGTATCTGTATGCACGGGTGAGTGTGAAAAAGGGATGTGGAGGGAGCGGTGAGGCAGGAGCTTACAGAAAGGCCATGCAGGGGGCGGCCGTTGATAACGGGGATCATTATACTGAGGTGGGAGATAGACGTGTGGATTGTATGGTGTTTGGTACCATGGAGGATGATTTCCGTAGGGATCCATGTATTATAAGAGAGTGCAAGTGGATGGGAAAGAGGAGTGACTCTGAGAAAATGAAGTCGGTGGGTATGCCGCTTTTAAGGGGTACAGGCCTCGGGCGCTCCGGAGACGCAAGAAAACAAAATAAGCCGACTCTGCAATGAAGCTACCGCCCCAGACTTATCGAAGTCAAGAAATGTGGGCTATGCGGCAGAGTCAGTGATATTCCTATTCCGAGGCTGTGCAGGTCTTCCCCGGGCAGTCCACCAATGTTCTGACTGCATCGCATGCTGAACACAAGAAGTCACTAGACCTACTACCAGAGTCGCCATCAAAAAGACTGTTCATGATCATGATTACCGGTTGGAGTAAATGCATGCTTGTTGTTGCGAGTCGGGAAGAAAAGACCGGTTGTCCTACAGAATTTTCCAATGATCGCAATATATAGCCTAGGAAGCGTCTGCTGATACATAGCAAATTAATCGGGGACAGAAGCGGGGTTCGAAGCTGTAATGCGGAGACGTCGCCGAGCCGAAGTGCCGCTGAGTTTGTATATGATTGGTCCTTGTGTCAATCGGAAACGCGTCGATGCGGACGACGTGCAAACTGTCTCAAATCATCCCAATAAAAAATTATAATCAACGACGTCGTGGGCGAATCACCGAGCGTGGATTACACCTTGGGTACGTCAAAATTAGCGAGCTGATGACGTTAATAGTCATACATGCTCGTCCATCGCACAGCCTGTCCCTCGAGGATGATGCTTTTCGCCTGATTTATTTGGCAGGGATTGGGATTACATAAGTTCTGTGCCTTCATGAAATGGCATGTCGCAGATACGCCACCTGGCAACTGAGTAAGCCTTGTTTTCAACCATCATCCATGTCGTTCGCTTCCGCACTTCGTACCCCCGTGCGCAGGGCGCTCTCGTCTGCTCCCATCAGGAGAACTGGTGTTAGGGTAGTCGCACTCAGAGGTTTCTCTACCGAGGCTCCTCCTCCTCCCCCTCCAAAGTCAAATTTCGGTCTTTATGCCGGTCTAGGAGCGGTTGCGTTTGGAGGAGCTGCCTACTACCTTTTGACCTTGTCCCCCGATTCTCCCAAGTCTCCTGCAGCTAAATCTACTGCCGTACAGGCAACTAAATTCGTTCCTACCAAGGCGGACTACGAAAAGGTATTCTGGGCGTTTATCTTCCGGCTCGACCCATTTGACTGAGAAGCGTACAGGTCTACAAGCGCGTGAGCGAAATTATCGACGAAGCCGGTAATTATGATGGTAAGCATATACTCTTTTGCCGTTTCCTGTGTTGTTTGTAATCGTAGACAGACGGCTCCTTTGCTCCCGTTTTGCTCCGTCTTGCATGGCACGCTTCTGGCACATATGACAAGCATTCTAACTCTGGCGGAAGGCATGTTCGTTTCACTCCTCTAACCGTCCTTCTTACCTATTGTCCTCCCCAGTAACTATGCTACCATGCGCTTTGAACCCGAGGCATTGCACGGTGCTAATGCAGGTCTTCACGTCGCCCGTGGTCTCATGGAGAATCTTAAAAAGGAATTCCAATGGATCTCCTACGGTGACTTGTGGACCCTTGCCGGTGTCTGTGCAGTTCAAGAAATGGGCGGCCCAAAGATTCCTTGGAGACCCGGACGTATCGACGGATTCGCCAAAGACGCGACCCCAGACGGGCGACTTCCGGATGCGTCTCAGGGTGCACCCCACCTTCGGGATGTGAGTCGTGATCTCCTTTACCACTGGCCAAATCTCACTATTTCAACCGATCAGATTTTCTACCGCATGGGCTTCGATGACCAGGAGATCGTAGCACTTTCCGGTGCTCATGCCGTCGGTCGTTGCCACACTGATAGGTAAGGACACCATTGTGACCTGTACCCTACCTCTGTTCTTACAACCTCTTCGAAGATCTGGTTTTGAAGGTCCTTGGACATTTTCCCCGGTCACATTCTCGAACGAGTACTTTAAATTGCTGTTCAACGAGACGTAAGTATTGCGATACGTGGACATTTGGTGACCGCTGATAAAGACTTGTAGCTGGGTCTGGAAGAAATGGAATGGCCCCAAGCAATTAGAAGACAAGAAGACTCGATCTCTCATGATGTTGCCGTACGTCCTACTAACATCTTGGACACACATGAATTGATTGAACCCCCCTCCAGAACGGATTACGTTCTTACTCAAGACAAGAGCTTCAAAAAGTGGGCCAAGGCATACGCCAACGACGAAGAACTTTGGTTCAAAGAGTATGCTTCCCTTCTTGGGTCTGTCTTGAATTATGAGTTAACTCTCGCATTTCCCCTCTAGCTTCTCCGCCGCGTTCTCCAAGATGCTCGAGCTCGGCATGCCTCCCACTCAATTCCAATCCTCGGAGCGTTGGATCATGGGTGATGCGTAGAAAGACTGTGCAACTTTGTGTCTGTATGTACAACAGAACACTAGCCGTAGAGTTCTCCTTTGGTTGTCACTGTATACCTTGGAGTTGTATGCTAGATCTGCGTAAACCACTAGTGAAATTTGAGCGTCTAGATATCCGTCTCATCCCGCGATTGGACCTCAGAATGGACATGGAAGCTTTCGAAGCCGATCATTAATCAGAATACGAGACGTGACACGTGGAGGTCGTGAGCACGCCAGATGGACAGACGTGAACGCGGGAACCTGAACTTGAGCGCCGTATACTGTAATGTTAAAGCGAAATGACTAACTTAAGGAGCGACGTAGGTGAGAATATTAGCAGGCATCGATAAACAGAATCAAATGATGGTCGACAGTGTCGGTATTTCGATCGCGTAACGATATCGTCTCAGCTCACGTTCGCGGATCGTGCGTCTTGCGTTCAGCCTGATAAATCCAACATCAGCGTACTGCGCACCGACAACATTGGAAACATCCGAGGATCTTACACGGTGAGAAGTGAATTCGCATAGCCTACACGGATGTCATGAGCGCGTTATAGATGCACGACAAAGCGGCTCACATCGGCTGAGAGCTATGGCTGCAGCGCCAACCCAATAGCAACTACCTTGGAGAAGGAACTGTGATGCTGGTCGGCGCCAGAAGTGTGAGGAGGAAAACCGCTACTTACTACTACGCCAGTGATGAGAGATATCAGACTAAACGAAAAACAGAAAGTAAGCAGTGGTTCTCAGAATTGGTCAGGGAACTTGCCAGGTCAGGGAGCCCGTGTAGATAAAGACGACCACCAGATCACGGATGACGTTTGTCCGGTTCCGGAGCTCTGACTTCCACAGATGCTTGAAGATGGTCGTCGTGATCATGATATCGCACACAGTGCCCACAGCAGCTGCGAGGGGGACGATCTAGCAGCAAATGAATACTAGACAGTTTATCACTGGTCGATGATCAGACATCTTACCGGACTCGTATAAATAAACTCTAGAGTGCCATGTTTGAAGCTTTCAGGGAGAGTAGTTAGGATTTGCTGAAAAAAGCGGGTGAATATACAAACGCATCTATGCCAGCCCCTACGATGAGCTCAAAAGTCAGGCTCAGTGAGAATAGTGGAGACAGGTACACCAACAAATACCGAGTCCTGAGAAATGTTACTAGGGTTGTCATACTGAGTTGCAGATTCGCTCACCAAACTGTAAGACCGCTATCAGAAACTAGGCCTTGCTAAGAGAAATGCTGTATGTGGACAACAGACGACGTACGACAGCAATCGTGATACTTCGTTTGTTCCGAGTGACTGCCCAGAGTCAGCATGCGACTATCCCACAAAACATAAGACTTACTTATCCAGATTCGATGGCAGTAGAAACTGAGGAGAGTACGTAAGAATCACGAATGGAGGTTTTCTGACGAGCGTGCAAACCTTTGTACAGCAAAGGTAATCATGTACTGAGGGCTTTGATGTGAGTCCACATAGTAACCCCACACTGATGGGCGCTCACATTCGTGGGGAACACAACCTTTGCACAGGAATCACTATGCCAGTTCGAGCTGGAATTCGGGAAGTTGGGTACTCACATAAGCGCCCCTGCAAATATGACAAATTATCGTTGAACTTGAATGGGATCGTTGGAGACCTGACACTTACCACGGTAAAATCGATACACACATCGTCCCGTCTCTTCGACCATGGCATAGCACAAGAAAGTTCCAGAAGAAATCCATGCTTCCAATTAGATGTAGAGTGTCTGTAATGCTAAAAGAGAACATTATCCTGGATGTCAAGACGTAAACTCGGAAGACTGACAAGACCAAGAGAACCTATCGTAGTATCAGTTCAATCGGACCGGAAGCGAAACACGACAACGACACACCAACGACTTGATGAATAGAGGATCTTTCGGAAACGACCATACGTAGTATGCCGATTGCCCCAACGAAACTCCATACAATCTATGCCATCATCGTCAATCTGTGAACACGAGATCGAAATGGCGGTACACACAAATTCGAAAAACTTAGTCCTGGAACATGTCGTTACTCTTTCGACGATTACATTCAGAGAGAATGCACTTACCGATCAGTCCCGGCGCCCATGCTGATTCGACGAGGTTGCTAGACATGACTGAACGGCCACAAGGGATTTCGCATTCGTTGGAGCTTTGGGGGTCGGCGATATGGAAGTCACAGATTCGTTCAAAAGCCAGAACGTGACCGACAGTAACCTAAGCGGGGTTGTACGAGTGTACTTACCGGCGGCCTCACTGGCATCAGTAGGGGGTGCACAACCTACGGCACAGCAAACGAGACAACTAAACCATTTCGGGTTCGCCTCTGTTAGGTTCAATACTCCTTCAAGTTCCCACAGAGTGAATTCAAAGCGGGCAGTATTCGCTTCGCACCTTTTTCCTGTCGATATACACTTCAAGTTTAAATTACAGCCTTGGTCAGGGTGGACGGTGAACTCAGTGGGCTATATGGGGATGGACGATTGGACGTAAACGAGCCGGCCATCTGTCGTCCGTATACCCCTAAACGCCTTAGAATCGGCTCAACCGTTGGACGCTCTCGCCCAAGACAAGAGTTTTCAAAAGTGGGCCGAGACAAAGCCGATGCCTCGAGCTCGTTTGGGATCCCGAATTATAAGTGACTTACGTATCTCCGCCCTGGCCTTTCCGTGCTTGGACTCGGCATGCCTCAATCGATTCCAATCCCGAGTCTTGGATCACAGGTGGCGTGTAAAAAGAACGCAGAGCGCCCCTGTTGATAAACCATATTACATACTATCCGGCGAATTTGAGCGCTTGGATATTGAGCCCATCTGAATCTTGGAATGAGCTTGAAAACTTTTGTTGAAGGCGTCTCGACCGGATCATCACTTAGCTTTCTTAGGGATACTGGACGTACCACGTGGATCGCCATACGGAAGTCACGAGCATGCCAGATGGACAGATGTGAACTAGGCACCACATACTACGACGTTGAATTACAACTGTTCGATGTAATGTAGCGTAAAGCGACACGACTAAGGAGCGACGTAGGTGAGAATATTAGCAGGCAGCAAGCGGAATCAAATGATGGTCGACAGTGTCGGTATTTCGATCGCGTAACGATATCGTCTCAGCTCACGTTCGCGGATCGTGCGTCTTGCGTTCAGCCTGGCAAATCCAACATCAGTTTGCTAAGCACTGGCGGAACTTGAAACATCCGGCGATCTTACACGGCAAGAAGTGAATTCGTATAGCCTACACGGATGCTCATTAGCTCGCTACAGATGCACGACAAAGCGGCTCACATCGGCTGAGAGCTACGCCTGGAACGCCAATCCAATAGCAACTACCCTGGAGAAGGAACTGTGATACTGGTCAACGCCAGAAGTGTGAGGAAGAAAGCCACTACTTACTACTACCCCAGTAGTAAGAGATATCAGACTAAACGAAAAACGTAGACTAAGCAGTGGTTCTCAGAATTGGTTAGGGAACTTGCCAGGTCAGGGAAGCCGTGTAGATAAAGACAACCACCAGATCACGGACGACGTTGGTCCGGTTCCGGAGCTCTGACTTCCACAGATGCTTGAAGATGGTCGTCGTGATCATAATATCGCACACAGTGCCCACAGCAGCTGCGAGGGGGACGAACTAGCAGCAAATGAGCACTGAATCAACTTATGACTGGTCGATGACCAGATTTCTTACCGGACTCGTATAAGCAAACTCTAGAGTGCCATGTTTGAAGCTTTCAGGGAGGGTAGTCAGGGTTTGCTGAAAAAGGCGGGTGAATATACAAACGCATCTATGCCAGCCCCTACGGTGCTCAAAAGTCAGGAACAGAGAGAATATTAGAGACAAGTACACCAACAAATACCGAGTCCTGAAAAATGTTACTAGGGTTGTCATACCGAGTTGCAGATTCGCTCACCAAATTGTAAGACCGCTACCAGAAACTAGGTCTTGCTAAGAGAAATGGTGTATGGGGACAACAGACGACGTACGACAGCAATCGTGATACTTCGTTTGTTCCGAGTAACTGTCCAGGGTCAGCATGCGACTCTCCCACAAAACAAAAGACCTACTTATCCAGATTCGATGGCAATAGAAACTGAGGAGAGTACGTAAGAATAACAAATGGAGGTTTTCTGACGAGCGTGCAAACCTTTGTACAGCAAAGGTAATCATGTACTGAGGGCTTTGATGTGAGTCCACGTAGTAACCCCACACTGATGGACGGACGCTCACATTCGTGGGGAACACAACCTTTGCACAGGAATCATTATGCCAGTTCGAACTGGAATTCGGCAAGTTGGGTACTCACATAAGCGCCCCTGCAAATATGACACATTACCGCTGAACTCGAGCGGGATCGTTGGGGACCTGGCACTTACCACGGTAAAATCGATACACACATCGCCTCGTCTCTTCGACCGTGGCACAGCACAAGCAAGTACCAGAAGCACTGGGTGCTTCCAAATAGATGAAGAATATCTGCAATGCTACAATCGAAAGTTGTATTATATGCCGAGACTTAAACTCGGGATACTGACAAGACCAGGAGAACCTATCGTATTGTCAGTTCAAGAGAAGAGGCAGGACTCGAAGCACGACACACCAACGACTTGATAAATACAGGATCTTTCGGAAACGACCACACGTAGTATGCCGATTGCCCCAATGAAATCCCGTACAATCTATTTCATTGTCAATCTGTGAATACGAGATCGAATAGCCATACACACAAGTACGAAAAACACAGTCCTGGGACCAAAGTTGTTGTTCTTTCGGCCATGACATTCGGAGGGAATCCACTTACCAATTAGTCCCGGCGCCCATGCTGATTCGACGAGGTTGTTAGGCATGAGGCGCAAGCCTGACGGACTTTGCACTCGCCCTTGAAGCTTCGAGACTTGGCGCCTATGGCCGGTCGGCGGTTTGCCAGAAATCACAGATTGGTTCGATAGTCAAAACACCTGAGAGCGTGACCGATAATAACCAAGAGCCTGGCCATGACACCGCCACTGGCATGTTTAATGATGATGGACCCTCCTACGTCACCCCGAATTTAACTTGGAGCAAACGAGATAATTAGACCATTTCGGGTTCGCGTCTGTGGTTGGGTTCAATGCCAGTCCCCGTTCCCAGACAATTCAAACTAGTGTTCGCTTCGCACCTTCTTCCTATTGAGATACTAGTAGTACACTTCAAGTTTAAATATCACAGCCGAACTTCTGGACAGGGTGAACGGCGAACTCAGTGACTGGACATAAACGCATGTGTTGTCGAATGTCCAGCAAGGAGTTCAGTTGGTCTTGCAGGCGACAATCGATATACCTGCTCAACTGGTAAGATGACGCTACAAGTTATGGTCTTACTCATCCGCTTACAATTGCTGTTCTATCGCAACCCTCGGCGCAACCAGGGTCGCGATTATGTTGACGCAAGGTGAATCTTCTGACCTAGACATGAATCTCGGCGGAGGACGCTGCAGACTTTGCGGGAGCGAATAGGCGCAACAGGGTTGCAGGCGCCGCACAGAAATTCACAGCCAGTTGAAGTAATGCCCGCCGGCTTACGAACTCCTTACGACTGCCTTAAATGAGGTACAACCTTATGGTAATTTATTGTTTAAACAACCGCACTTACCATGAGAGGAAGATTGGTTCTGAAACATAGAGGTCAACTGGATCGGTATCTTTCACATTGTAGTCCCAAGATAAACACCGTGCGGCGTGCACATGAAGAAAGATCATTGATATCTCGTGGTTGAACCCAAGCATTACACTCGTCCGCCGCTGGTTACTAGCGACATGATAGCAGGAGGGAAACCCGGATCCTATCTCTCCCTGAGAGGCTGACGCCCACATGGTGTCCAAACAGCCGGGATTATATCTCGAGCAGATAACGCGGGGCACTGTATGTCGTCCCCATGCACCTCTTTCAAGATCTAATTTGCCGTATCAAGTTTGGAAACTGAGGGATCTCTGCCACGTACTATGTCTTACCGTCTGACGCCGTCCGGGACCTTGTGTTCACTCAAGGAACCCAAATCCTTTACGCGCGGGACGAAG
>JBBPMD010000180.1:0-42187 GCA_038090095.1 Zangia roseola
GATCTCCTCCGGCAGGAGCATCTCTAGCAGCAGGACCTTCTGCAACACCAGCGAGCTCACTATAGGGCGGTGGTTGTGCCTGGGACGGAGTGGAGACATCGAACAATGAATCCTTCCGTGCTCCCGTATCGTCGCCCTTGCCCTTGCCCTTGTCCGCTTCGCCTTGAAGCGGTCCAGGGCTCGTATCGATACCGGCGGACAATATTGGTGTCAGCTCAGGTTTACTTTGTTCTCCTTGCTCCATCGGTTTCGGTTCGTCTGTTGTTAACAATAATGGCGGTGCATCCCCAGGTTGGGTCAAGATATTGGCAGGTGGATCGACTTGTGCCGGAGTGGAAATGGAAGGCTCAGGACCTTGGACGGTACTGTCTTCATCAGGTTTGCTCTGCCCAGCTGGCTCTTCGGGCGTCTCCTTCGGAGGAGGCAAGGCTGCGCCAGTATCAGTCGCCTGCTTGGGCTTGGATACGCTCCATGTAGAAAAGTCCATCCAACGTGATGCAGACTGGGTCTTTGATGACTGCGCCGCACGATCTGCGCCAATCTCGGAAGCGGCCTTGTCCATACGAGAACGAAAGGTCTCGCGCAGTGCATTGCGGGGTTCGGCTCGGTCATATACGCCACCGATCTCGGAAGCGGCCTTGTCAACATGAGAACGAGGATTCTCGCGCAGTGCACTCCGCGGTTCAGGTTGGTCAACCACAGAACCAATTACGGAAGCAATCTCGGAAGTAGGCTTGTCCATACGAGAACGAGGATCTTCGCGCGATACACTCTGTGGTTCAGGTTGGACGACTACACCACCAATCTCAGAGGCGGCCTTGTCAGTGCGAGAACGGGATTTCTCCCGCGGTGCACTCCGTGGTTGGCCAACTACAGAACCCATCTCGAGAGTAGGCTTGTCCATCCAAGAACGAGGATCTTCGCGCGATACACTCGGTGGTTCAGGTTGAACGACTACATCACCGATCTCAGAGGCGGCCTTGTCAGTGCGAGAACGGGACGTCTCCCGCGGTGAACTCCGTGGTTTAGGTTGGCCAACTACAGAACCAACCTCGGAGGTAGCCTTGTCAACACGAGAACGAGATTGTAATACGCTCCGTGCCAGTGGTTCATGTTGACCGACTACACTGCCGAGCACGGATGCGGCTCGCGATTCCGGGAGGGGGATTTGAGCTGGGGGTCGTGATGCTCTGTTGCCAGTGTCGACATCGGGGATATCAGGGAGGACTTCGATTGCAGGGGGAGCAACAAAGACGGATACAGGTCGTGATGGGGTAGGAGCTGGCTGATGCTCAGGCGTCGAATCAGAGTCGGGTTGGAACGGAGGAACTGGTTCATTTGCTTTGACAGGTGTGGGATGGTGGATGTCTACCCAGTCATCGGGTATCGTAGGTGGTCCATGTCGAGACAGATCATCAGTGGATTCGAGCGCCGCCGAGAGGGCAGTGGCACCAAGCACAGCCGCACCGAGTACCGTTTCTGATTGCATGGATTCCTTTTGCGTCTGGGTTTGGGTGATCGTGACAGTGGTATCATGAACGTTTGTAGTTTGTCTCTCAACCGTGGTAACATGTGTGGCATCAAACCGTTCCCCCGTTACAAACTCCCGCGATGGTATGAGAGCGGGCGATGCTAGATTCGTAACGGTGCGTTCGCGCAAGAGCGAGAGCTTGGATATATCTGTGCCCGTCTCCGACCATCCCGAGACGTCCGGAAACGTTCCTGGAGGACTACGCCCCGGCCGCCGTGCAGGGCCAGGTGTTGGTGCGGGCGAAGGCGCAGGCGAACGTGAAGGAGCCGCCCTATCACTCCGTATTGAAGAACCGGATACCTCCGTTGATGTGGAACGCGATCGGTTGAACAGGCGTACACTGGGAAGATCGTTTTCAATTCGGATACGCGGGACAGCTCGTTTGACGTGCCGGACGTCTTTGCGAACTTGGCGGTAAAGATGCCGAAGACCAGAATCGCGCCAGACGTTGGGCCCAATATCTGCGAGGAGCATGCCTACTAGCGACCATAGGGCGACGAGGGCGAGGCGAGAGAGGGATTGGGTGAAGAGAAAGTCCACGAATATTCGGAAGCCAAATCCGATATAGGGATCAAAAGAATGTGGCATTCGTCGAATAAAGTGGTTGAAAACGACGCCTTCCCAGAGTCCGACGAGGACACCTAAGTAACAAACCGTTAGATGGAAGATGCTGGGTAGCACTCGATTGGAACGCACCACCGATTCTGTCATCGTTGTCCGTGGCAACATCGAGTACAACACGCAAGACAAGACCGACGCCAATTGCAATAAGGCTCTCCATGGACGTTGCTTGTGATATCACATGTCTGGTGTACGTGTAGGAGGTGGATGAGATGGAATAGACGGATGCCAGCGTGGAAAGTGTACTAGTAGATCAGTGTTGCAAATGTATATGTTCAAGCGATCGGAAGTACAAACAAACTTTTTTTGTTTGTACAACTCATTTCTTGTTCATATGTTAGTATCTCTCTGCTCGGACCAGCTTCAGACCACTAACATATCCTAATCTTAGATCTACAACCTTTGACAGTAAATGGCAGTTATCGTTGGAAACGTCAGATCCACCATCCCAGCGATGAGAGTTTATGCCTACCCGACCGTCATGGTACCTAAAGGAAATTGCTTAATCGATCATTGACTCGGACAACAACAGAATTGACGTCCCTACGCGGGCTCTTGTGCTCCAGAGTAACGGGTTACCGGCCTCAGGCCCTCAAAGTTGGCCAACCGTCGACTGTTTATCCTTCAGTTCCGACGCGATCCATGAGGTTGACTATAGTTTGCGTCTTACTCACGAGGGGCTGGATAATTGCACAGATGTCACGATACTCTTCGGTTTAGCTGTGTTCAAGCTTGCCAACTGCGGTCCTGTGAGACCACATGGTTGTACGGCACCGACAACGCGTGGAGAGCATGTTCCGAGAACCATCCGGTTCCACATGTACATACATACAATGACAGGGTGTCCACCTGGCTCCTCTATTTGTCGACTAGTAAGTAGTAAAGACTGTAAAGTACACTTCCGAGTTAAATATATCTTGATACATACATTCAATATGGTATTAGATTGATGGTGTCCTTTTCAAGAGAGGAATCCCCAAAGTGCTAGTCCCGTCAATGACATGAGCACAAAAAGCGCCCTCGTTTCCTCGCCAGCGATGCTCTTCTCAAAGACCAACCCAGGTCCACACCGCTTCCTTGCAATTGGTTGCAAGTTGAGGGCATAGCGATATTTTCTAGTTTTCCGATTGATTGTTCGCGACAAGGTGCCGAACGGGATAGTAGGTATCATAGGCAATGGGAATAATCCGAACCAGGACAGCAGCGACCGGGAGCCGCGATACTCTGTGCATGCCACAAACGTAGGTAATCCATGTTCGTCTGTATTGAGGACATAATTTCCTGTTTCGATATAAGGATGGCCGGGATCGCCGCCGGTGCGACTTATTTCCGAGCCGAAGCAAGGTTGAAAGTCATGTGGTATAAAAGTGATCGAAAAGGATTGTAATCGTGGAAGTATGTGTGCGATCGTGGAAGCACAACGCGGGAGCGGATTTTCGTGTTGGGAGCGGACCAAGGTCATGGAGAGATGCTGCAAGCGGGGAAGGGTGCGAACTGCTTTAGCGAGTGCGTCCTGCCAAAGCATATGGGTTGTGGGAAGGTGAAAAGTAGCGAAACGAACATACAACAGTGAATGAAGACTTGCGGGTGCATATGACTTCAAGCCTGGTGAGGCCAGGACACGCATGCGCGACAGATCGCACCAGACTCCCACCTTCATGGGCGGACTGAAAGACAAAACTAAGGCGCAATTCGGTGAGGGACTTTAAGCTCCTGAGTGCGCTAGCTAATAGTGAGGGTGCAAGATCGCGGATAATCAGAGGTTCATCGAGTGCAACGCTAGTGATCTGATGGTGAATAGGGGCCAGCCCTTGTAAATGTTCTATCGCGCCGCTAAAATGCGTGAGTGCAGGGAGCGAGCCAGTGGCAAGAGAACTGAGAAGTGCGGGATTAAGCGCCGCACGCGAAGTTCGGAGCGAACGCAGTTTAGGATGTGCCTCAAGAAATGCGATAAACGGAGGTTTCACACTAGCGTGCGGATCCCAATCGAGTAAAATGTCGCCCAGCGAGAGGGTGTGCAGTCTGGGCCAGCGTGCGTAACACAAGGAACGCACTATCTGTGTGGAGATAAATGGTGCGCCGCTGATGTGTATTTCTTCCAGGTCAGGAGAGCGGCGAACGAGCATATCCCATAGTCGGGGTTCTGCGGGAAATTCTGCCTCGCATCAGAAATGTCCCAGCACGCGGAGGTAATGACAAATTACCTTGGAGATCAACGTCCTCGAACCGTTCATAAAAACCTTTCTTCACGTTAAGGACGAAACCGCGTAGACCTTTGAATTGGAAGAACTACAGTCATGATAAGTCCAGGAACTTTGTTTACCAAGGAACAAAACAAACATTACTATGGCTGTCAAGTAGTTCTGAGCCGTATGATGTGCCGATAGTTGTGAGTCGGGGACATCTGTGAGACAACACCATTGAGTTCATGATCCATGTCAACAGAACACCAACGAGAGTCTTACGACATGCGCAGCGCGAACCACATATCATCACGTTGGGGGGTTTCATCAGCGTCCCAGATGAACGCATGCAGCGCGTCCATGCTATGTGCGAGACGTTGTACGAGTCCGGAAACGATATGCCCGTTGAGATCACTAGGCCCAGTCGAAAAGCGGATGAGAAGCTTCTGTATATGGCGGGAGATATCGGGGCGACAATTGAGCATCGTCAACGTTGACCGACACTGTTCGATGTTGACCAACTGCACGTCAGAGTAGAGGGTTGGATAGATTCCAGATAAAAGGTGTTTACTCTGCTCGAAGATGTCAGTATGATAATATGAACATATGGGAGAGACTGGCCGACAGAGCAAGTCGTAGGATGTCTGCCTTGGAATCGACATGGCCAGCGATTTCGTGTACGATATCAAATGGGAGTGTCGTGAAGTTCATAGGGCTCGGAATCGTAGGGAGCTCTGGGGAGGGACTGTAAGATGGCGAACGAGAGAACGAAGTCTATGAATATAACCATGTTATTCGGCTATTAGTCAGCGCTCAAAGGACTCGGCAATGCAGTGCAGCGGCTCGCGATCGCACAGCCACAATGCGAACCCCCCGGACTTGCCTGATCTCATACTTCACCTGAAGCTCCACATGCACATGTCATCAAGCACCTCAGAAAAACCACCAATACTACCCCCGAAAGTTCAACTTGCTCACCAAATTATTCAATACCCAACATGTGCTCATGCGGTGGTTGGCCCACAGTTTGTAAGCTTACATCATGATGGGCCAATGAAACTTACCCCAATCCCCGAGCTAAATGGCACTGGAGTGACATTTCCGATCCGGATTGTCAAATCTCCGTTCAATTTACACTCCTTGCCGAGTTTCAGATTGATTGACGCGCATGCTTCGAGGCGCAAATGCAACGACTCACCAGCTGCGCACAAGCAATTGCACACAACAGGCTATACTCTCGTCACTCAAATTCGAACCCATCCGACCCTGCACGCAGCGCAATTGACCCAGCCCTGGTGTGCACACTTGAACTAACGATGCCACCTCGGGGTCGCTTGCGGACGTCACACTTAGCTGACAGTGACTTTCGGCTATTGTCGATCCCTCAGTGTGCCTTGATGCATCCTCATGGGCCAGGTCTCCAAATCATCGTCTGGTTTCAGCAGGACATCTTTGTCTTCGGCGGAGTGCTTTGATCAGGTTCGTGTTCATGACTCCGTGAAGACTGGACCCCGGCGTTTTTTTAGGACACCGACGTAGCACCTCTCGGGACTTCGATAGTATGCCGTTCCTACACCGCACGTTGGAGGTCGACGTTGAACGTTGAGTGCTGAAGACCTTGCACAATAGTGCCGACGATTGATCGGATCTTTGAAGAGATTATCAACAAATCTACGTTGCCCACGTGAAAGGAAGCAACCATCTGAAAATACTAGAGAATGCGGCCGCGGTAATAGTCGGGGTAGGTGGGCGGTGCCAGCTGCGGTTGTCACACTCTCGGGATGGGCAGTGTGGTACCGACTTCTTGCATAGTCATGACTTCGTTGGTGCGTCAGCACCTCTGCTTTCGTACACCTTTCTGATCGTATCGTAGGCTAAGACCATTTGATTTCGTACTTGGCTGTATACATTGTCATTAATTATCACGGCTATAGCTTTGCAGCCTGGTCTGTGCAGTCGACCCCAGCTTAGAACCCAAATTGGTTCGTATCCTATACCCACCCCCGCCTGATCATATACGCGTAAAGCTCGCCAATGCCAGTTTCGATTACAGTAAGGGCTGTGCAAGACACTACTGATTGAAAATGGAGATGCTGACCATGTCCTGCCGGCATTGGATGTCGACAATGGCAGACCCTGCAAATCAAACTGGATGCGTTCGCTATCTAGGGACCTCTGCCACGAGATACTATGGGGCCCCCCTTACATATAATTATGACGCAGTTTCAGGTTGTGAGTCCATTATCCCATCATGTCATTCCGTACGCCTTTCTGATTGTATCGCAGGCCAAGATCACCTAATGCTTGCCGTACGTGCATACATTGTTCAAGGGAACTCTCCTGGGCCACCGTTCCTCGGCATTGCACCTAACTTGGTTCACATCCTATGTGCCCCTTGTAGCTACGAAACCCCGCAGCCGCACCTTTGATGAAACTAAAGCAGAGAGCTGGAAATGACGGGCGTACGATTGAAACCCCTTCAACGCAGATGACGTCCTACCTGTTATCTACATCTGCAAGGGGTGCAATTTATAATAACGTTATGATTTGACCGTTCTTTTGAGCTGGATGCAAAGATGGAAATTTTAGGGTTGAACGTTGCCTCATCAAGTTTCTAAATGTGGACTATTCCATTCAGCTAAGGCAACATTGTAGATGGCCCTATCACGATGTACGTCCGATGACACGCCACGCGTGCCATTCGGAAAACCTTCTCGATGGGTCAACCGGTCACCGGTCACCGTGGGAGGTGAGTTCGTCGCTGAGGACGGCAGGGCCCAGAGAGTACATATCTTCATACGTGAACATCGTTCTTTTTACACAAAATCGAACTCTATTGTCCTGATCGATGCACTGATGATCAATCTCGACCGAGAAAAGGAGACGAACGAAAAAAACGGTCATTCACATACCACCCGGGCTGATGCATCATGATGCATCAACTCCGGTGGCCCACTACGAAGCATTCGGACTGGACTGCTATTCAAAAACGGCTCCACATCCACGCGGAGTGATTAGTGACCATGCCGAACGTTGTCGTCTTCGCGACCGGGCAACGCCTTCTGGGTTCCTTTCTGATTCTTTTTTTTTGCGTTTCGGTGTCGACGATCCCGTGAGGCGCGTCTGCATGCACGGGATATGAGTTTACGACATCCGTGACCGGTGGATACATGCCAACGCGATGCACTGCCAGTAGCACGCGGTGCAACTTGAATCGTTGATCTCAGATCAAAGTACCATGCGGCGGCTTATATTACTGCGCGTCGCAACAGCTCGTACTAGTACATATCGAGTTCCCCGCGTTTGTGGCATTCTCGGTGGGTGTCAACGTTTCAACAACCGACCTACACAGTCGATTGTAAAGGTACAAGTATACGACTAGAGAAATCGAGAAACGTTCTCAGTGTTCATCACTGTTTAGGAGAATGAGTCACTTATCCTCGTGCGTGATGGCCTCGGAGGATTTTTCGTAATTTTGATGGTCGCACTCTGCGCCGCCAGTCGTCGGTACACCAACGAAACCAACATAGAATTCGACTGCGCACGATGCACATGCGCGGCATCGTCGCCAACGACTTTCAGAACCATACCTACTCTACAAGAATACAGAACCGTACCTTACTTGGACAAACTACGGAAAGGACAACAATCATGAGTGTACATGTAATAAAAGTGAATAATAAAGAATGCATCCAACAGAGATGTTTGCGTAAACGAATGATTTTCTATCTGATTATTTGAATTGCGCGGGGTTTTACCTTGGGAAAGCTGAGCTAGAAAGAACGACGTTTAGGAAGGGAGAGTTTGAGAGGCCGAAGCTACTGATAGACCGACGAAGCGAAGGATAAACGTGCCAGAAATAACAGACAGTAAACGGTGACTTTGACTGGGTAACGCAGGGGCGGAATATTGAATTTTAGAACCGCCGAACAAGCGGTGTGAATGGCTATCTGAGGTCAACTTGGAAATTCGTCCAATGTCCGAGTGCATCTGAAGTGACTTAACCCTTCGAAGATGACGCGGTTATGGCGGATTTCCTTCTTGCCTCTGAACTCTTGCGACTACCAAGCACTGAAGCGATAGTGTTCATAGAGATCCTGCTTGTTGGAACTTTCTCGTTTGCGCAAGTCGCGCAAGTCGAGACGCCTGACCTATTGCTCACTGAAGCAGATGTAACAGACTGCACGGTGGTGCTCGTGCTCCATCGTGAGGTTTGCTTCCCGTGAGCCAGCTGTGGTTGCACTGTCAGCGCCGGAGTGGGCACACTAGTATTCGGACTTTGACACTCCTCAATGAGGGACTGTAGTAGGAGCTGCGCGAGCCGTGCCTCGTCTCCAAATCCCCTATCCCTTTCTGCATCCGCTTCCGTGCCCCGTGCCTCCGGGACGGGCAGCAGTGTGCGAGCAGAGCCTTGGCGTACGAGAAGTTTCTTCCCATTTGTACGCGTATGCGTTCCTTTGCGCTTTCCCCCTTTGACGATCGAACGCGGCGCAGGAAAACGGTATTGCATGCCGATCTCCTTGCTCCCGTTCCATCCGACGTCGACTTCGTCGAGGCCAAGCCCAACAGGGGGAAGGGGCGGCGGCGGCGGCGAGCTAGCGAACGGATCCCGCAATGAAAGGAAATCGAGTAGAGAATCGGATTCGCGCCGGGAGGAGGGAAGATGAGGTGTCCGCAACGGAGGTCTGTTACGGGAAATCTTGCCAAGGTCGCCTCCTGCGAGCGGCCTATGATCGCTGCCGAAAGCGGCTTGCTTCTCCGAGGAACGCGGCCGCGGTTTAGCAGGAAGAACTTGATCGCACGACGCCAATATGAGCTCCAAGTAGCACTACAAGTGTCGGACTTACATGGAACAGTAACCAACACTGTTGAAGACCACAACAAATTACAAACGGCGGACACAACCACGATGGTGTTTCGGAGAGACCGATTAGTTTGGGAAACAGTGTCGTCCATGAATATGCTAGCGGTGGCGTTCAGCGAAGCGGAGAGTGTGGCGAAGAACTGGGCGATCACGAGGACCAGCGGTAGAAAGATAAGATTTTGCTTGTCCATCCTGTATGCGTCTTCGGAGACATTGGGCGTGTGGCTTGCAGACGACGGAGAAAGAAAATCAAGCGGGGCCCATTTGTTTGCAGGAGAACTTGGGCGTTTCGATTGCTCTTGTAATGCGAGGGAACCTGGAAATGGCCAGGTGGCTTGGGTTGGAGAAGATATTCGACCAGGAGTCTTCCCAAACTCGTCTGCTGGCGAACCCTTTGCGATGTTCAACTCTGATGCCAAAGCTGCACGATGACGGCGCAAGAGGATCGCTGCAGCTATGGAAATCGTGAGCAGGATAACACGAGATACAAGTGCCAGTGCAGCTGAGAGGACGGGGGGACTCGTCGGAATTAGAGCAGAGATGAGTTCTGTCAACATTCTCGAATCAGGAGGTAGTCGGTGGGTTGGAAAGACGTACCACAAATCACTAGAAAGGCAGCTAGTGAGAGGAAAACCCTGAGAAATGGATGGAGGAATGCAATGATCTGAGAGGACGGGCTGAGCGCGTATATAGTAAATCCGGACACTAAGAGAAAGTTCATTAATGTGAGGGGGTGCAGCGGGAAGTCAACCTTACATGTAAAATGTAAAATGTTTGTGAACACCTTGGTCACGGCTTTGAGAGGCCCGCTGCTGGCAGCGCCGAGAGCCGTCCCGCCGGCCACGGCAGGTGATATGGCGAGAAGGACAAAGATTGTGCGTTTTTCGAGAGTAGATCTGTTTGAGAGCCAGTCGTAGGCTAAAAGAACCAGGGAAATGAGCGGGATGGGGAAAAGGAGGGTGGACGCGACGACGTCCGAAGACGTCATGGCGGCGGAAAGAGAAACGAGCGACAGAGAAAGGACTGTGAGCAGAGGGAGAGGGAGAGAGATGGAGGGGAGCGAAGATGTTCTTGGGGGTAATATTGTAGTAAGAGAGACGGCGAGAACACGTTTGGCATTTGGATTGCTGGAATCTTAGAAGACGGCAAGTCACTCCATCGACACTTACTACACTACCTGATCCATAGCAAACACCTTACACGTCAAATTAAGGACATGGCATACTAATCGATTCTAGACAAGCCATCTCACAAGAAGACAGATGTACACACTCACTTTTGCTTGCTGAGGAATTTCAACGGCGATAGCACTTGTGTCAAACCAATCAAGTTAGAGTCGATGCGACGAAAATGCAAGAGACTACGAACCTAATTCATTCCTCGATTTCCCACTCGACGTTAACGTTACTTTTAGAGAGCCCTCGCAAGGACCCAAACGTACAGTTGACCCTCCAGGGGCTCAGCCCGGAGGACCGCAAAGTAGACAACAGGGCGAACGACGTCGGTTGGAAGCTCGGGTTCGCTAAGAACAGCGGCAGAAAGCAGACCGACCGAATGGGAAAGCCCACTGAGAATCCGGTTTAGATGGTCCGTGCCCCCCGATGTCAGTGAGTTTTGCACTGTGGAATCTCATCAATGTAACCAAAGTCAACACTTTCTGGTTCGTATAAGTGTCAGGGTGAGACGACTGACTTTGTGGACAAGGTTCAACTTGTAGACGCACGTGTGCACACGCAGCCCGAATGTGGAATTCCCGATCGTCTTAGTACTAGTAGCCTTCCTAGGCCAGACCTGTAGTTCAAGGAGACTGTAGTTCCGATCATACAAAAGGTTTAAGGTACCTGAAAACATACTTATATTACCGGCACCATTGCTTGATCATATTAATATCATTGACTAGTAAGTTGGCGACATACATAGGATGGACTTGGAACAAAACTTCCTCAAGAGATATTTAGGACGAGCCTGAGTGCAACTTGAAGCTTACCTGGTACGCAGCACCTTCACTGCGATCATAAACCTCTCTAAGACAAGCTGAGAGATTCATCACTGGACTTCGGGCCTCCAAGTTTCAGGTTAGAACTTCATGCCGGGAGGAATTTACTAAGGCACTAGTTCAACAGGTGAAAGAATATTCCAAGACATTCATCTCACTAGTATGATAAACTCCGCTGTTGGTTACGCGTGACTCCGAACCGACGGGTTGCCCAATTCCTACATCGAATACATTGTCTATCAAGCTTCCAAAGCGCAGCGACCGTACCCCAGGGTAGCGGCTTCCTGGCATCAATTTTCAGAACATCTCTTGGAGGTTGCACGATGCGATTCGTGCTTTCATTTTTGACGAGAATGCCCTTCAAGGTCATCTTTGGAGTGGCCCTCTACTGCTTCGTAATCTCCTGGCGTCTATTCTACTCCCGTTCTTTCAGAGTGAAGATGGCGTGTCAGTTATGGCCTTCCAGTTCGCACCGACTCGGAGGAGGCCCACCGTCACTCTGAGACTTCCACGATGTTTGGCATGCCGTACCGGACTAAAGATGCCTGCGCCAAACACCCAGTTCGGCCACCCAGACGTCGCCATTAGTTTGACATGTCTATCTTACTACTATATCGGACTCACCCAGTGTCAGCTGCGAGCTTCTTTCGAGGTTCTGCTAGACGATGATGTCATTCATAGACTATTCACGCCGAGTGAAAGACCTTAATCACAAATCACTGCCAGAATCACTTCAGGATTTCGGAAACATCAACCTTAGATCATCGGAGCAATGGGACAAGGGTACGTTTCTACTCTTCAGAGTCTTCCCTCCAAATCAAGCAGTCACAAATTTCTATCTTTCTCGAGTGTTGTTCCTGGCTTAGCGAAAGACTTCCCCTTTGAACTCTCTGGATCTAGCTGGGATTTGGCAGAGAGTCGGGAGAAATTCATAACTGATGAGTGGACTGTTTTTGTCTGACCTCTTCCACTTGATCACTGGGATGTTCACCAGGATCCCCTGGAACGAGCGATGGGTGACGGTTATTGCCTGTGTCAATTGCACAGAGGGGCCTCGAACATCTGAATGACACGAGTGCTGCCAGGGTTCTTGCACACCTACTGCGTCCTGAAAACGACTTCTACGTGGTCACGAACGAGAGCACTAGTGGCGAACGTCGGAGCACGCCAACCTACAAGTGGCAGCAGAGTAACGACCTAGAACCCGTGTCCTACTGGACGTTAGCGCACAGATTCCTGACCTTTCGAATCCGCAAGTTGCGAAGGAATAGCCTAACGTCGACCTGCTTCTGGTACCGTCTATTTCAACGAGAATGATGAATTAATAGTGCTCACACGAGGCGCCACTCTTCTGATCACTTTCTCCCATTTTCTCAGCAATTAGAACGCTGTATTGTTTATCTGGGTCACGCCCATACCAGAGGCACTGACCTGAAACTCCCCACCGATTTTCGCGCAGCTGTCATGCTGGGCCTCGAGGTCACGAAAGACAGTCTGGTGCAAGGTTTGTCTTTGACACCGTGACTCGGTTGGTCATCAGGTTGTACTATGAGGCTGCGCAAGCTTGGTCATGGTCACTCAGTCATATTTTTTGCGCCGCTTGAGGTCGTGCTGTGACTGACGGGATCCGGCCGTCCGAATCACGAATCACGGCCGTCAACGTTCTGCGTCGGGAAATACATGAGACAGGGAACCACAGGCATGGTTACACTTCTGCCATGCTGACCTCACTCCGGAGGGGTTGTCGGATGCATGGCCAGCCTGAACAGAAATCACTGGGCCATCTCTACGCACCCTCTGAAATTAAAACTCTAGCCTGTCGACACCGGGTCAGGGATCGGCCGACGTTGCAAAACCCTCGGAGTGCTGTCACTTCCCAGCGCAATTGGAAGAGGAGCAAGAACTGGGAGTGAATCGTGAGCGAAGCGGGAAAGAGAGGCGGGACCGGCAGAACATTCCCTGCATCCGGACGTCATCGACTTCATCAAAACTGGCGTCCCTCCGTCATTAGTGACTCTGGTAGCGCCTTTCTTCCCGTCTTCACGCTCGAAAAGAGAACTGCAATTACCCGTGACGTGGATGTTTGGAGCCCGCCCACTTTGGCCACGGTCGACTTTTGCAGAACGATCAAATCTGAAACTTGGGGAATCGTGGACCAATATCTGCGTCAAGTTCAGTGGATTGTCTCTCGCAAAAGTGATCGAGACGAGGCACTTGTGCTGCTGGGCTCATTCGAAGTGGATTGCCTGTTGCCGGACATCAGGGAGTGCGAACACGTTCATCTTCATCTCTACGCACCACGCACGTCTCAGCACATGAAACCATCCGATGATCTGCGACTATATTCTATCCCGCCTCTCCCTCCAACCGGACCCCACCGTGATCTCTAATCGACCAACTTGATATATTCTCTGGACAGGTCTATCTAAGGGACTACCAATCACACCTAACCGCGACTCTTTCACTTCCTTGGTGTTTCTACGCAATACTCGCCACAGGACAACAAAGTTCGTTGGAACCTGTTCAATATCCCTGGAAGTTTTGAGAACGACATCGAGTTCTCTAGTTCACCTCTTCCCTTCGTGGTGGCACTCCTCAGCATTCGGAGCAAAGGGCGACCGTTTGGACACACATGGGCAAAGTCCTGCAGTCTCAAATACTCAGCGAGAACGACTTCAGGAGGCTACCATCGATTGAAAAGCCTGGCCAGATCGCTGTTCTGTCCGGCGAACGCGCAGACGCGATGCGAAGTTCGATCGG
Organism: Zangia roseola; assembly: GCA_038090095.1. Classification (NCBI taxonomy): domain Eukaryota; kingdom Fungi; phylum Basidiomycota; class Agaricomycetes; order Boletales; family Boletaceae; genus Zangia; species Zangia roseola. The sequence goes on from JBBPMD010000180.1 coordinate 13,956, forward strand.
AAGTCGTCCCCCCAACGCCCTCGGATATGGATACAAACAGACGACGACCTACGCCAGCCACCAGGGGAGCGAGTATTAGAGACAGTGGAGATTTCTAGCATAGATGAATCAAGGAAGGTCTGGCACCGTACATGAAGGTGTTTACTGCGGATCATGAACTAGGAATTTACGTACTATATGCTTTCAACACCTTGTTTTACTTCTCTACCAACTCATTTGATGCATTACGTCTAAGCACCTGAGGTTTCCGTCTGACCATGATCCCACGACTCGAAAGAGTCCTGGAAATATCTTCAAAGGCCAGGACACTCGGTGCTACTAGCTATCGGTGCACAAGCTGTGTACGATGATGCTTCCTTGCCATCGTCGTTTCATCGTCAGGGCGAAAGTCCATTGGTATCGCTTCTACCGGCGTCTGATGCAACCAAAAAAAATGACAGCAAACCTAACAGAGTGCCTTTCCACCTGCTTCTGTAGGCTTACTCACCTCACCTTTTCTGAAACCAGAGATGACGAAGTGAGAAATGATCAGGAACTGATAGGATCGCCATTGTTTTCGAAGTCGAATTTCCACATGGTTCAGATTGCATGTACTGGGGACGCGTTCCCTGTACACGCGTTCGTCGGGTCCAGGGTCCACTGCGGTCTCAGACGCTCCAACATTTCACCTGTTTTACCATACGCACATCATTCCGGAACATACCGGTGAAACGAAATACTCACGGGCTTGGATAACAGGGGATACCATACCTTGGCGGGGATCGCCAACGTTTAACGTTACCACTGGCGGTGGAAATCGGGTAGAGAACGGCGCATTCGATAGACTTTTAGTACTCCCGATGGAACGCGATTCGTGGTGATAAGGTGTGGATAGTGTCTTGTCAACAGTATGAGGGGCATGAACGTTTGATCCCTGCGGTGATATGGGCTCCTAATCGTCGACTTAATCCCATCGGGACTCAACTTGCGGAAGCTGGCGTTTCTAGATCTGTAGTCCCTTACAACCATATCTGGCCATACGTCTTAATTTAAGTGTTTGGAAACGAATTCGTGACTCACATTACACCTAGCAACCCGGTCCGGTCAGGTGAGAAACAGATTACCCGTTCAACGGATCACCACCGATGATATCCTATCCAACGGGACCTAAATAGAGTGAAATCGGAAAAGAAGCGGCAGATAATGACACAAGTCTACCATGAGCGTGGCAGCTTCAGACGGCTGCCATGCGACACGCGACTATTGCGACGACCTCCTTGAAATTGACGCGACGGCGACGACATGGGATAAAGGATGCACCGATATCAATTCTGAATATCAAGTATTAAACGGCGACGCCCCACCGCAACACTCACGTAAAGTAAACGACGTCTCACCTGCCCGTCACGCTCGAAGGCGCACGTTCATCCACTAGATTTCTTATCAAGGACCAGGTTGATAGGCCACGACGTAGCGCTTTTACCGCGTTGCGAAAGTTTGAAGGCCAGTTTATGAAAATGACACGGCAGCCGAACATGTTTAGAACGGATACCACGGTAGACGAGATGAGGATTGCGCGCGGTGAGCGCGTCTTAGATTGTCGGCAAGCGGGGCAATTGTGGATCAGGCCCTACCAAGAGTGGTTCGCTGCTATGTGCCCCCCGGTGCATGACTGATTGGACGTAAATTCATTCTAGCATTGACAAATTTGGTTCGGAGTGTTGGTTGATTTCACTCGTATGCGAGAAACTTTGCAATGCTAGTGCTATTAGTCGAAGAATGAATAATGTAACCAAATCATCCACGTTCTCCTAACCTCCAAGTCTACCGACAATGTTTGGCCTCCGCACTGGATTCAAGTATTGACTGAGGATGCTCTGGATGGTGAGACTAGCCAGATCATGATTAAGTACTGGAAAGAGCGCCTCGTGTCAAGTGTGCATGAGTTTCGTGGCGGGCACAGACTTTTCAGCCAGAATACTCACCAGAATAAAAATAGTGTGGCGTCACCGCTTCCCGTCAGTCTTCTCAAGCAAGTCCTTTGCTTCGTTAATTTTACTTGCGAGGTAAGGCGAACCGCCTCGGTCGGGATGGTTGGCCAACATAATTTGACGGTGGGCATCCTTGAGTCTGTTATGGAGCGTGGCCCCATCTCTGGAGACGAAGGTGAATCAGAAAAACCGAGTCATTTGAGGGCGACGCACTTTAGACCAAGGATTGCGATGGCCTCCTTCCGGTCCATTTTGGCTTTGAAACCTCCCTTCACCCATTGATCCACTGCACGGCTTCCAATAGCACCACTCCGAATGAGATGTCTTCCCACTAGTGCAGCTGTGACAGCACCAAGACCGACGATGATGGGGGTTGCCATATTCTCTACTCCCTCCAGACCTACCTGTTTTTTAGCCAGTTATTAAATAGTCATAGTTATCGGCAATGTCCGAATCGGGCGTGGAGTTCTGTGCACGCATTAGTTGTCTTTGACTCCCTCTCTGTAGCTCTACTACGAGCCAGAAGTATCTTATCCCGATTTTCTTACTCTCCCTTTCGTTCCATTAGTCTTTCTCGTAGACCATCACTATTCCCCTGCATATATCAAATGTCCGACACACCTAATTCTGAGCTACCGCCAGCTTATGACGGTCCGCGCGCAAACGGCACCGTGCTAGAACCTATAATAAACTCGAAACCAGACTTGATGTCAACGTCGGGTCAAAAGCCCAACAGTCATATCCTCGAAGCACCCTCGGAACGGATACAAATCATCGACGACGACAAGAGTTTCACGTGAGTGTTGGCTTTCGGCTCATGTAGACACATGGCAAAGGCTGTCTGGTCACCAAAACTCGCGCCGTTGACCAGCGGGTCTCGTTTTCCCATATCTATACATTCTAACTTGTTTGCTCGACAGACCAGACCTACCTACTCAAGTTGAACGATGGGGTCTTCGCGACGCTGGATTCAACTACAACATTGTCGCTGTCTTTGGGTCCCAGTCGACTGGAAAGAGTATGTCGTCTTTTCGTCTTCACGTGTGCCTGTCACGGGGCGCGTGTTGTATTCTGTTGCATGCTTATACTCCCGGGTTTTTCTAGGTACTCTTCTGAACGGATTGTTCGGAACTACATTCGATGTCATGGTTGAGACGAAGCGGCAACAAACGACAAAGGGTGAGCTTGTCCGTGGGCCCGTGCCAAAGTTTCTGGAATTCACTTTACCAAAGGTATATGGATGTGTAGAGGGAAGGGAATGAGTGTCATGGTTATGGATGTGGAAGGTACAGACGGTCGTGAACGAGGGGAGGACCAGGTTCGGCGAATCTCTTACATTCCCTTCGTGGTTTGAATTGACATCATCGCAGGACTTTGAGCGCAAATCTGCACTTTTCTCCCTTGCCTCCTCGGAGGTTCTAATCATCAATTTGTGGGAGCACCAAGTCGGTCTTTACCAAGGGGCCAACATGGGCCTGCTCAAGACCGTCTTCGAAGTCAACCTGGGCTTGTTCGGGAAAAAAGTTCAGGAAGGTCCTCAATCGCGGACACTTCTTCTATTTGTCATTCGGGATCACCTCGGCGTCACACCTCTTTCCAATCTTCAAAACACACTTACTGCTGACCTCATGCGAATCTGGGATTCGTTGTCCAAGCCAACTGGACTCGCAGAGGCTCAATTGTCGGACTACTTTGATTTGATGTTTACCGCGCTTCCGCACAAGATTTTGGCGGCGCAGCAATTCAAGGATGAAGTTGCGCGGCTAAGAGAGCGCTTCGTAAGCAAAAGCCGCCAGGATTACGTCTTCAAGGATGTTTATCACAAGAGGATACCAGCCGACGGAGTCGCTGTTTATATGGAGAATATATGGGTATGTACCTCGTGTCTCCGATGGCAACTAATACCGACATGGTCCCTCAAACGATAGGAACAAGTCCAAACTAACAAAGATCTGGATTTGCCCACCCAACAAGAACTCCTAGCGCAATTCCGTTGCGACGAGATCTCAGCTGCAGCACTCGCCGAGTTCAGTGAGCAGACCAAATCTCAGAAGCGGCCTATTGAGGCCGGGAGGGTGGTAGAGGGGCTTGGTGCGCTGATGAAGAATTGGAGAGATCAAGCACTGGGTGCGTATTTCCCGCCAACCCCCGTCCCTGGTCGCCCGAGGTTTTCTGACTGCCCACGAACACAGCCCGTTATGACCGTGATGCCTCACGTTACCACCAAGGTGTCTATTCGCGAAAACGCCTTGACCTGCACGCAACGATCACGTCCACTCTCACCCCTCTTTTCCTTGGCCAACTCAAGAACCTGCACAAGTCATGTCTATCGACCTTTAAGTCTGCACTGAATGCTACTTTGAGTGGTGATGGTACAGACTATAACTTTGCGGAGATTGTAGGCAAAGCGACGAGTGAGTGTGAAACGCGGTTCGAGGCGGGCGGCAAGGAAGCTTGCATCGAGGAAAAAGAGTGGAGCTGGGAGGATGAATTGGCCTTGTTGAGAGAAGAGATTGGCAGCGTCGCAGAAGTCTTCAGGAAGGATGAGACCAAAAAGACGATCAACCTTATTGAGGTGAGATGATTTGCGGTTTCATGACGAGACATGGAGTGATGTTGATCGGCTGGCTGTCATTTAGAGGAACTTCAAGAAACAGATCTCGGAGCCTGTGGACGTTGCTTTGAACAAGGCGGCTCCTGACATGTGGGACAAGGTTTTAGGAACGTTCAAGCAGCTCTTGGAGAAGGCCGAAGGCTTGTACCTCAAGAAGGCAAATGGTAAGACGTTTTCCTTCTTGGGATGTTACTGTGTTTGACGAGTGAGCAGCGTTTAATTGCACGGAGGAAGAGAATGCGAATGCACTGTCGTCGCTCCGCATGCGTGCATGGCTTGCTTTTCGTGCCAAGATTGACGAATTGACGGCGGATACTGCTATCCTCGGCAAGTTGCGTATGCACTTTGAGGAACGTTTCAGGTATGATGAATGTGGCGTCCCTCGAGTGTGGAAGCCCGACGATGATATTGAGGGTGCGTTTCGCAAGGCAAAAGACGAGGTATGATTCTATGCTTTGTGGACTTGAAACGAGGGCTAACGTACGCGCAGACGCTGTCTCTAATCCCGCTGTTCTCGAAGATTTCGCCTGTCGATCCCTCGCTGGAGTATACCCTCCCGTCCTCACCTGCAGGCGCGGCTGCGACTGGAGAAGAAGACTTTGACTTTGCTTCCTCACTAGTGGTGTTCTCGGAAATCAAACACCTCGACCTGACGGCGCGTTTCAGACGGGATGCGGACGCATACTTTGTTGAAGCGAAGCGAAGCACAGTGTCGTCGATTGCGCAGGTACCATACTGGATATACGGAATGATGGTCTTACTTGGATGGAACGAGGCCATGATGGTGCTGTTCAACCCGTTGTATTCTGTGATGCTGATCGCGATGGCCACCGCCGCGTAAGTGACGATCGCACGGGGGCAGAGACGGATGGGTTAAATCTATTTTCACAGATATGCAATCGCCAAGCTGGGACTGACGGGGCCTTTACTTGAGCTCTCGAAGACGATGGCGGGTGAGGTACGTGACGGTGGTATTTGTAGATGTCTCTATGTCGACATGTGTTTTTGCTCAGGTGCAACAACAAGCCAAGAACCGACTCCGAGAATACTTTACGGAGGAAGACCCGACTCGGGCGCAGACTGTGCGAGCGCGCCCAATGCAAGCGACGAACTCGACGTCAACGGACCGTGTTGACGTTGACAGGGACGAGGATGACTTTGTGATTGGACGGGGCAAGACGGCACCGTTCTAGGCTGTTACATGTTTTATTCTACAAAAGATATAAATTGACGTTGTGTCTCGGCAAGCTAGGCGAGGGAGGACAAGGGAAGCGGCGACGTGGACAAGCGGAGTCCATCCACGTGGTGATAAGATAATCGAGTGTGAGATTTATTTATTCGCACGGTATAATGGGATCTGGATCGGCGACACCTTGTCACTGACATGCATCGCCGCGCTCATTCATCCCGTCACTCTTTAATAAAGCCTGACCCACCACTCCCTTCCCACAAAGACATGTCCCTCCCCCTCCCTCTCCTCCATCCCATCGGGTCTCCGCGCAAGTACCGCATAAAACACTGCACTGCGCTCCTCGCTCTCTTCTCCCTCACCTTTACATGCTACATCCTCTTCATTGCCTACCCTCCTATAGACCTCTCAAAGTCTATTCCAACTTACCGTCGTCCACCCCATGTACAGAGCGATGTCCCCGACGCCAACCAGCGACGCCCTGTGCCACCTCTCAGACAACAACTCCACCCCATACCCCCACCACGCCTACCCCTCTCCCTTTCCCCGACGGAGGAGCTTGCTGCCCTTGCCGCGTTCATTGCCGCGCTCCCCCACAACGTCATCCCGTCCTCCGTGAACCCAAACGACCCCCTCGACCCCCAGCTCATCCTCGATTTCGACCCCCGAAGCGACTCGGCTACGGAGGAGCTCGGACGCATCGTCGAACAAGTTTGGTCCCGCTTCCCTGTCATTGTCTTCACAAAGGCACGTTTCATTTTTTTTGTTCCGCTTCCATTACGGTTTCCATGTCAGCGCGTGTTTGATCGAGACTAACGACGGTTGTGTATATAGCGCCATTCGTCGGATTCACGCGAAATACGCACTATGCTAGCGAATATGCGTCTCAAACCTTCCCCGCTCGTCGTCGAAGCCGATCAGCGCGAAGACGGAGAGGTTCTTTTGCCCCTTTTGAGCCGATTAACACACGTGCCCAGTTTGCCTCTTTTGTTAATTGGTGGTGAACCCGTCGGATCTGGTGCTTCTGATACCAAGGCTCTCATGACCGAAATTCGTTCACTCCATGAAAAGGGCGAATTGGCTCGCAGGATACTCGAAGCGGGAGCACACATCTTGCCGGAGAGGAAAAAAGGCAAGGGCAAGAACCCATCACGGTGATTCAAGTGAGCCAATATCTCGTCTGGTTACGGGAAATTTGTACTCGATGAATGAGAGAAGTTGAAGGAAGCGTGAATAGCTCCACCCGTACAGTAATCATTATACCACCCTCATGAACCAACTGATAGATAACCTGCTACGATAACACAATTACCTCTTGTAGTCAACACAGCTAGGACGATTTGGTGATATAGACCTCGCATGCTAATATGCATAGTTCCATTCTCGCAGCGGGTCCGCCCCTTACGACCGTGTGGAGCGACCGGCGCGCATCAATCCGAGTATCAACAGGTCAGGGTAAGATACTTTTACCGGACTCCCGACCGTCCTAATTTCAGTCCCCCTTGCTCCAGCACTGACCGTAAGCGGCCTTCTTCATGTAACCGTATCAGGTCGTCAGATCCCCCTAGTGAATGGCCGTTGAGAATAATGTTTGGGAACGTCGAGTGATGCGTCAGGCGCGTCAGCAGCGTCTTGATGTGTGACGCGTCCGCTTGAAGACCAACCGCATCAATCAGCCAAAGACGGCCCGAGATCCAAGAGACGTACCTCGCAGATCGACCTCGATGATCTTGGGTGGGGGTGAAAGATTGTACGTTCCGAGAAGCTGCTTGGCGCGTTTCGAGTACCTATGAGCACGGGCATCGTCGTTTCGTCAGTTCAGCTAGCATTGCAGACGAGGAACGCGTCGTAGGCTGTAGCTACACCGTGCCCATCACGCCGACACTCACGGACAATACGACTGTCAATGACGTTTGATCAGTGAGCGACTAGACCTCGGACGTGAGCTACCTTGGAGAACACGACGAGGGGGTGTTCTTCTCTCAGCACCCTCAACCTCTCTGACCACCCGTCCAATTCGCCCGCCAATCCAATCCGACTACGCACACGTTCGGCATCCCTGGTGACCGAACCCAGCGCGTACCATGCCAACTCGACGGGTTGATCCGGTACGACAGGACCTCCGGGCGGTATTATCTGTGATGCATCCAGCGCGAGGTCGCCGTGCCCGAGTGCCGGGCTATCACCACTATCACGTAGGGCATCATTATCCCCAACTCCCAGCTCTCCGGTCGGGTTCCTGTCTGGGGCTGTGTCTGGGTCTCCTGGCGTGCGGACGACTCTGGCGGCTTCGTTGGGCGATGTGACAAAGTGGAGGAGACCAAAGATTTCGTTGGGAGGTTTGGCGGGCGAGGTAGATGAACGAGTGATGCAGATGCAGAAGAGGAAGAGGACGGGGAGAGCGAGGAGGAGGAAGAGGAGTCGCCGTGGGCGGTGTGAGGGCATCTGTAGTGGATACGGTACACGTCACGATTGAGGCACTCTCACACGACGTCACACTAGCAAGGTCGCAATAACCTCTACAACCACAGTCAGGAACCTAGCGCAGGGCCATCACAAGGCTGAGACTCTGACGTTCTCTCAGGTATCGACCGTATATTCAAACTTGGACAAGTTCTACGCATTCCCGATCCAGAGCCAGGCGCAAACACGCCACTTATTTCCTTTCTTCATCCCCGTCCATCCCCCGCGGAATGAATGTTTGGATTGCGCCTACCCTCCCGGATATCAGTTTGGTTATGCACCGCCATGATCTTGGATGCCAGTGGACTTGATCTTGGACAGATGCACTCGGGGGTCGGACTTTCCAATCAAGGTACATTGAGCATCGTCTAAACTGTCGGGCCTGATACGTTATCCAGCTGCATCCCGAGTCGGTATCTCATCTGATTCTCGATTTGGTGCTTCTGCCACATCTGGCTTCCAGGGTGTAATGACATCGTTTACGTAGGTGCAACTCGTCTCGATGTGCATTTTGGACAAGGGTCCAACGCTATTCACATGTACTATTCTCAAAATGCACACATACAGGAGTCTCAAGGGGCAGGAACAACACCCTTTACCCGCGCGTACGTACGCACCGACTCAAATTGAAATCACGCTGCGTGCGCGCTATTCATTTTGTCTGATAGATGAGACATGCTAGCCTCGAGGAACGGTCAACGTGATACTCCGCTCTTCTGAGGCGGGACAAAGAGCTATGAAGCCGTAACACAGACCCACCGCCGGGGCTCCTAATGAATCGCGCGTGTCGACTTATCTGCATTTGCAACGTTCATCAGTCATTCATATGTTCTTATCAATCTGATGAATCCTCTCTAGTAGGCACCTTTCCTGCGCCAGATGGGACAAAAAAGATGGGTGCAATGGATCAGGACGAAGCGGGAAACATCGATGATGGTTGGCGATGGTGACTAGTGTGTCCGAGTCGTAAAGGCTGCCACTGGGCTTTCTGGGACCCGGCGCCAACTTCTGGGTAACTTTGTCGGTTCGCATTCGTTCGCACCGTTCCAAGGATTACCTCCGACACGTCAAGCTCCACCCCGCTGGCTCTCGTAACTGTCAGGAGCGACACCCTGCCAAGCGCCTCCGCGCTGGTGGGGCATGTCATCCACCCGGACATTCCTGATAGGGGTCTGATAAGAATGTCACCTGCTCGTGCAAGCACCGGGGATCTTTGAACAGTCTCAAGGTCGGACGACTTGGAACTCATCGTCCCGGCTACGACCCACGAATATAATACCAGAAAACTGGTTTGCGTGACACCATGTCGCCCACCCTACTTTTGCCAAGACGAGCGACGGCAAGGAAATCATCATTTGTGAAATGACACCCCCTGGCGTGTCTCAAACTCTGTCAAGTCCCTGATTTCCGAGCCTGCCACCAGTCTCAGTGGTGTTATGATGATGTCCAGAAACACATCGCGTTATTGTTATCCATGTTACAATGAGCACGAATAAACTCATTTGGGCATGTGGACTCCATTTGCGGTGCGGCGCTCATCGCCCCGTATGTCCCAATTCCACTAACCGTTATCAATCCGACGGTTCCTTCAAGGGCGGAACATTGATTTAGAGATCACAGACTCTGAGCCAGGCCAGATCTATATCAGAACAACTGATGGTCCGCCACTGCAGGGATCATGATGTTCAGAAGTAGGCCAACATCGCGTTAAAATAACAAGCTACAATAAGCATGAATAAAAAAAGAGAACAAAAGATGATCCGCCGACGGCGCATCAGTCTTCCATCTCTGCCAAGGCAGCTTCGTTCAGCGCCTCCGCCTCTGCCATGATCTTCTCTTCCAGCGCTGTCACCCTCGACACCGCTTCCCGTCTGTCCCGATCCAACTCTGCATGTTTCTCTTGCAATAAACGCTCTCTCCGCTGGAGGATCTCCACCTCCTCTTTGAGTGTCTCCACTCGTCGAGGACCAGCCGCGCCCTCGTTGGCAGCTAACCGCGAGAAGCTGTCATATTCGACTTTGGTCCGGACGAGTTCGTCAAAGGCATCCGTAGTACGCTTGGCGAGCGCCTTGTTGCGCGCTTGGTACCCCCCGAGCATGATCCCGAGTTTCTTCTCCATCTTGGCGGCTTTACTGGCTTCCTTGGACATTTGTTCTCGACATTCGTCCAAGAGGGAGGTGTAGCCCGCTATTCGCTGGTCTATGGAGAGGGTGTCAGGGTCTACCCATCGACGCGCTTTCTCGTCGAACGCGAGCCGTTGTCGGACGTGCGCCCAGGAGGTGGTTTCGTCTTGCTCTTCGTTGTTTGTGAGCGTAATCAACCCTTCTTTGAGTTGTGCCTCAGTGGCATCAGGGAATCCAATCACTGTTGCAAGTTCGAGGTGAACCTGGGACTTGGCTTGTGCGAGATCATCATCGTCGGGCATTTCGTACGTCGAAATGGTACCGCCAGGAAGGTTGGTGCCAGGAAGTGGGTGTGCGATAGAGTCGTGGAGTAAGAGACTGGCGAGCTCTGCATTGATCAACTTTTGTGCATCCGTAAGCTCGTCGTCACCCATGTCAAAGTCGTGCATGAGTTGCACCACGTCGACACGCGCTGGTCGAGGTAGACCGAGTTGCACAGGTTTCGATCGTCGCGCAAGAATTCGACGTTCCTCCTCCTCTCGCATGCGTTTCAGTCTGGCATCACGTTCTGCAGCATCCTCCTCATATACTGGACCAGTCGTCTGCTCCTCTTCATCGTTGTCCGGTACCAACAGCTCGAAATTGTTCTCTGGCTTTGGTAGGTTCATAAATCCGGTCTTCAACGCCCGCTTCCCAGAGTGAGCACGAAGTCGCTGTTCGCGCGGTGTCTCACCACCCGTCATCATACCCGTTGCAGGGTTGATACTCAAATTATCGCGCATGGGTGTACGCAGTGGGGTTGCGCCAACGTCACGGGGCGTTGCAAGACCGACAGGTCCCACACCATTATGCAATGGTGTCGCGAGGGGGTTTGGAGTGAATGCAACTTGGTGGCGAGGTGTTGCGCCCTCGAAACCTGTTCCACCCCCGGCTGCAACATGAAGAGGTGTGTTCTCATCACCAAGTAGAGGAGTCTGAGCGATGGTCATATTGCGCAAGTTTCGCGCCTCAGTCAGGACGTTGTCCTCTGTTCATGAATCAGAAATCAGATGGAACTTGGTCCATAGTGAAGACAGAAAGACTCACGTTGAGGAGCGGTACGGGGTGTGCGGGCCATTCGTGCACCTTCCAAACCTTCATACTCACCAATGAGCTTTGAAGTAGCCGCGCTGCCATCTGTGACCAATGCCTTGGTTTTCTCCCCCATCTGACCAATTTTGACAATTTCCTCCAATTCAGTCTCCCCAACCTGGGCCGCAGGCAATGCCAATTTTCGCCGACGACCAATGCTCTCCGCTTCCTTCAGCTTCTGAATCTGTGCATCACGGGCTGCGATGAACTTGGTTTGGTGAGGCTCGTTACCCTTGTTTTCTGCGTTACGACGTTGGCGTTTTCTCCGCTCCGCCTCGTCATCGTCGGTTTTGCGCTTGTTCTCGAGGCGCCTGAGGGATTGTCCAACAGGAGCACTCGTTATGCGCGCTTGCTCTTCTGAAGTGTCATAAAATCCGGGGGCGGGTCTCTTCTCAAAGGGAATATCCGTGTTATACTAGGAGGTTGGCCGTGAATAGACAGCCAAGAGGCGTAGTGAAAATTCACTTACATCCATTCCTTTTTGCTTAGTCTTATGTCGCATACTGTAAACATGCGCATGTCAGCATATCCGTATGGGTGTATAAATAAGGTGTAAAGACGAACATGATACCGGCTGCTTTAAGTTCACGTTTCTTCTGAAGAACAGCTAATCGTCGTGCTTCTTCTAACTGACGTTCACGAGCTTTCCGCTTGGCCTTCTTTCCTTGCGTATTAGCTAGACGGGCGCGAGCTTCGGACAACATTTCCTTCTCTGAAAATAGTCAGGTATAGTGGACAGGACGGATAGTGACAAGTAACGTACCATCTTCATCCATATCGATTGGATCTGGTCGTGCAGGCTTCGTCTCAGGATCTGGGTCAATTTCACCAGGCCGCAGTCGTCGAACGTCATCGGCATTTGGTCCTGCCTCATCCCCTGGGCCCGCCAATCCTAGCTCCTCGTTCTCTTTTGCTTCTGCGTCATCCAACAACTTTTGATATCGCTCCAAACATTGTGTTGCAGTCCGCCCAACCATAGGTGCTATTGTCCGCCATTGGGTGGGCATTAATTTGGCAGTATGGAGTAGTTTTTCATCTTCGGTCTGAGAATGCCATGAGCTATAAGATCGAGCGTCAGGTATGGGAGACTTACTTTCGACCATTCTGTCTTCTTTATAGAAGGGTCCAGCCATTCGTACCACCGAGCCTTGCATTGTTTCGGCGTCTTGCGAACAAGCAAAGATGATATTCGAGCCCTGCAAGGGTGTTAAAGACGTGATTGGATAGGCGCTGGCGTCGATGGCATACCATTGGTTCTTGCCATACTTTGCTATGGCGGCTTTGAGGACCTCGTCCTCGGTGTTCTGCCCATCGCGTCAGTCGGTTCAGGACACTCGTCTCAGGATAGTTACAAACCTTCCAAACACCTGAATTAGTTTCGTGGGTTAGAACTGGAGCGTACACGCATAATAAAACCGTGTACTCACCTCCTTTGATGATGATACGAACCATGACAATATAGTGAAGCGCGTCGTTGTCGACGAAGGGTAGAAATGGTACACCGATTAGTCATGGACTTCCTTGCTCAGTTTTCAATCTCCGACGGAGTAAACCTTGCGTTCGATTCCCGACACGGGATTCTTTTTTCGACCTAATCACCCCCTATTCCGCTTGCAGGATGGACGTACTAATAGCCTGGTTTGAACTACAACTTTCCCCCAGATCTCGGGCGTCCTCTTTCTTCATCGTATCTTTCGATTTGTTGCTTCGATGGTACCAGAAACCCGAGGTACTGTCTCTGACAACCAGGGAGCACAGTGCCGTTCCGTGACTCACGTTAACGAGGAAATATCTCTGGTCATGGGAGACGAATCTGATCTGACGCCTCTCGAAGATGAAGTCGAGATCCCCAAGAAACGGCCTCAGAAACGACCGAAGAAGGCGCACTCCAAACGTGTCGCAGTTGGGGGCGACCAGTCCCCGGGAGAAGAGGGGCAGGGAACTCGTCCCGAGCCGAGGCACATCAGAACGCACAATCGAGCAGCATCACAAGTAGAGGGGGATACGCTGAATGCTCTAGAGATACCTCAGAAGAAACGCAGGCGTTGTGCCAAACCTGAGCCCATCTATGTTATACCTGATGTCGAAAAGAAGATGACTGACTTCAAAGGCAGATTGGGTAAGAGTTTTGTCCGTTAGCCTTTCTTCTTCTTCTTCGAGTTATATTTCCCTGCAGGCTATGCTTGTTTAAACACCGTCCTACGCAATAAGAAGCCCACGAGGGAGGCTATCTTTTGTTCCAGGACATGTCGGTTAGTTACCTTATGCAGGTCAAATTCGGTGTTTAATCAATAGTCTAGGATTGACACCATTAAGAAGAATGGTATCGACTGGGCCAAAGATCTCGGCAGGCAGAACGTCGAAGACTTGCTAGAAATTATTGAATGGAACGAGCAGAATGTAAGTGTTTTTCTGCCCCGAGTAGCATAACATGTTGAATGACATTTGTTCAGAAGATACGCTTCATGAGAGTGTAGGTTTCTTCCAGTCGGACCATCAGTAATTTGAATTAGTTCCAGTTCATCAGATATGTTTCCTTTCGCTTCGCACGAAACCTATGGCTACACTCTTGAATACTGCGATGCACTCCTTGTCCAAGTCGGTGCCCTCGCCAAACGTTACGGGCATCGACTGACAACACATCCTGGTCAGTTTACGCAATTAGGCTCGCCTCGCGAGTCTGTTGTTCGTTCGAGTATTCGCGAACTTGAATACCACGCCGAGATGCTCGATCGCATGGACATTGACCAGGATGGTGTCATTATCATCCATGGAGGTGGGGTGTATGGAGACAAAGCAGCCGCGTTGACGAGGATCGAGAACGTGGTACAACATGATCTCCCCCCGCGCGTAAGAGCACGGCTGGTGCTCGAGAATGACGAGGTAGCTGAGCTGATTCGTCACCCTTCATGCCACTGACGGGATTCCTACAGCTTTGTTACAACGCCGCGGACCTATTGCCGACTTGTATGGGGCTTGATGTACCCTTGGTGTTCGACTATCACCATGATTCGCTGAACCCCTCCCCTGGACTTACTCCGTCGGACATAATGGCACAAGCGAATGAGATATTCAGGCGACGAGGTATTAGACCCAAGCAGCATTACAGCGAGCCTAGGTCTGGAGCTGTCAGCACCATGGAGCTGCGAGCGCATTCTGACCGGTGTCAGAGTCTGCCTGAGGGACTTCCTGATGATATGGGTGAGTGTTTGAAGTACGTCTTTTCTAGTTGCTTATCGATCTGTGCGACAGATTTGATGATTGAGGCCAAGGACAAGGAGCAGGCAGTTCTGCAGTTGTACAGGATTTATGATCTGCATCCAGTCGTCCACGGTACGCCGTTTGCACCTAGCTCATATTACTGGCGTAGCTCTAATGTACATACAGCGTCGCTTCGACCAGCGGCAACTGAGGAGACCAAGGAAACTAGAGGTCGCAAGTCGGCGCGGAAGGATCGTTCTCGAAGGCATTGAGAGCGAAGAATGTAGGACAGATAGTTAGACAATGTAATGACATAATATCCATGTCGTTATTATCAAAACGGCAATTTCCAGGAGACTTGAATGCAGTCTTTTGACGCAGTGGCACGTCGACTTTGACCTTTTTGACCTGCAGGTGACCTTGTTCAAGTCTTGCTATTTGTTTTATTGCTGAGGTGACTGCGTCCGAACGGTTCGCAAGAAAACCTACTAAATATATGCATTGGGCGTCTTTTAGGCCTTTGACACTCCCAGCCATGTCTGAATCAATGTTTGGTCGTCCTTCGCAGCATTTGCTCCCCTCCCCTCCCCCCACTTCTCATTCTGCCCCTGTACGACCCAAATTCGAGGATGTTCGCTTTAGTGTAATTGGAAAGCCACCAGGTTTGCTCAGCCGCATCTCCCAACCAGATCATGCCGATTATCACTCGCCCACACCATCTCCGACATCCACTCCAGCTCCTACTTTAGCAGACAACAGTCAGTTTTTATCCAGACCATCCCTCCTTCAACAGCTAGCTGGCAGTAATTCGGGCACGATGGATGCAGCCTCAAGACGGCATGGACCAAGTCAATCCAACGGCTCCTTAGCCTCACGCATCCAGATGGACATCATTCCATCCAACTATCCTGCCAATACGACGACTGACACACCCCCGCGAGGAAACAATACTCTCATTCCACCTGTTGAGGTACTACCTCAAGGAGCTGAGTCATCAGCACCCCCTACTCCTGCCTCTTCGGCTCCGGTTCTCAGTCAAGCGGCTGCGCATGGCACTATCTCCCCCAACCAATTGATGTCAACAATGGCGACCAAGACTGCTCAGTTTCCTACTCCGAACGCTGCTACTAGTGATGTTACGGTGGCTTTTCCGCCCTTCGCAGTCTTAGATGCTGTGATGCGGGACCTGCCACCCCCGCCGTTTGCTGCTACCCCTATCAATTCATTGACGGCGCGACAAGAACGTTTACAAGCCATTAGCGCCAATCTCGCGAATCTGAATTCGCCACTTCCTCCAGCATCATCCCACTCTTCATCCCCTGACCCTCCTCCTATCGCTCGGTTGAATAAAAACCCCACACTCGAACAGCCCCGCGACTCACAACAAGGCCCCATAGTCCTCCGCCACCCTTATCCAGCCAATCAATCTTCTACCCCGTTAGAATTGAGTACAAGCGATCCTGCCTTGGACGCGACCGATTCCTCAGCTTTCGTACCCTCGCCCGTGATTCTCACCCAAGAGTATGAGACTCATCGCCGAGCCCTCACGCAGGCTTTCGAAACCCTGAATTCCACTCTCGACGCTGCACACCACGCCCAGGTTGACAGCGAGAATGCCCTTGCACAACGGGTGCGAGCGTTTGAAGAGCGACGTGCGGCCTTTGAGAAAAAGAGACGAACGGAGGTGGCTAGGTTGCAACGAATGTCACAAGAGCTCCAGGCAACGCGTGAGGAGCTCAATGCGAAAGAGACTTTTCTGGCCTCGTTGGAGAAAGAACGCAGGGCTAGAGAAGATGCAAGAAAGGTCATGCTCTCCAGACGGCAGACACAGGAAGAGGAGAAGAGAGCCGCCGATGCCAAGAGAAACCAGGAAGTGCAGGGACAGATTGCAGCCGCGATTCAGGAGCTCAAAGAAATCAAATCTTTGAAGACTCGAGGTCAGCTCGTGCAGTCGGTTGAAACGGTATCCAACGATCTGCCTACCGAAATTCAAGATGGCATGAGTGAGGAAGAGAAGCGAGCCATCCAAAGCCGCAATGGAATGGTCAGCGCCATCAAGCAGGCTCGCCTTGGACTTGTAGGCGCGGAGCAGCAGGTGGAAGAGCTCGATCGTACCCTGCATAGGCTGGAGGCAGAAAGGAAAAAGAGAGAGGTGGAGGAAGCAGAGCGTCAGCGAATTGCAGAGGAGCGACGTTTGCGGGCGCACGCCGAAGAAGAACGAGCTCGCCAGGTACAAGATCAGAACCGGCGTCAGCTCGAGGCCGAGCGAAAACGCCGAGAAGTCGAGAACAACCGCGAACAGGCTCGACTTTTACACGAACAGCAAGCTCATGCGGAAGCTCAAGCTCACGGCTTGAGGCGCCAAGCGACCAGCCAGACACCTAGGCACTGGAGTCATCTGGGAGAGGGTACTGCCTCGCATCAACAGGCCACCACGAATATCCGCGCGGCTCGCGAGGCAAAATCACTTTCTCAGAACGCTGAAGCCATGACAAGGGATGAGAATAACGTTGCTTCTGCGCCACATCACACTGTTTCTATGCCTGATGCTCGGCCGGAGTCAGGACGTTCGCAGCCCAATCCGCCATCGAAGCCGAAAAAACCGATCTCAGGCGGTGTTATGCTTGCGGCTTCCGCCCCGAAAGCTGCTATAAAGCATTTACCACCCAAACTAGCCGGCAAAACACCATCATTCACGTCTTCGGACAAGGCCGCGGAAAACTCTGCAAACGTCGCGAAGTCATCCGTGGCTTCTGCACCTACGGATGGTGGACAAGAACCACCTTACCCCGCCCAATTCGTATTAGAGTTCAATCGTTCCGTTAGTGCAGATACCCGCCATACCCCCGACCATAGGCTTCCCTTTCCGCGAACCCCAAAGTCTAAAACTCTTTTGGACGCGACTCACACAGGTAATCAAGAGTTGAATATCGGACCTGTGCCTGGCGTTTCGCCTACCAAGCAGAATGTCAACCTCCGCCATCTGAAGCGGTCTCGTGGCCGCGTCGATGAAGATGATAGTGGTGATCGTAGCGTACGAACGACCAATGGGAAGAGCGAAGGGAGCTCGCATCCCGCTGTAAAAAGGGAAGAGAATGATGCTACTCACGAACTCGTGCCTGCCTCACTTCCAAATCCATCGGCATCACTTCCACCTCACCCAACAGTAATCCCACCACCCCGTCCGCGGAAGGCAAAGAAGCCTGATGGTGCATCTGAGTCTCGCACGCCACGAAGCAACGAACTGTCACTAAAAAGGGAGGAAGCAAGTGTCCCCATCGATGAACAGCCCCGAGAAACCTCATCTCAATTGAGTTCAGGTTCCCAGATGATGAATGCGCCTGTGCAGTTACCAGTTCCCGTCGACATCCAAAATTCCCTTCTTTTGGGTCCGGTTCATCTTGATCCACAGCCTATCAGATCCCACGAGAACGCAGGCGAAATACGTACCCAAGGCCGCTCTCAACATTACATCACCCCTGCCCCTGCAACATCTACTATTGCCACCTCGCCCCACGGGCTAGATGGAGAAGATCTGTCAAGGAAGAACAGAAGATCCAGCGATGAAAACTACAGGGGACCTAGTGTAAGCAATTCGCGCCATTTGACGGATCATTATTCCCCTCCGCCTCGGCCTGTCATCACTTCCCCGAGTCAATCTCATCGACTCCTCGACTCCTCTCGCCCACCCCATACTTCGGGTGGACCTCGCGCTGAACAAATACGCGCACCCTCACCCGTGACGGGAAGGAAGCGACCTTCTGAATCCGACGACAATGAACCCGGGCACCGAGCCCGAAGACAACGAGGTGATCACTGGGTAGCCCCAGATTATGATCATAGGAGGGATGATTCCTATCGCCCGCAGTGGGACAGACGCATTGGTTCTGATGGAGAACGACGTGCTGCCTACCGCGTTCCTTCATCTCCTCCTGATCGTATTCGGACCTCTGACGTACCAAGGGTGCATCTTTCTTCGTCCCCCGACGAACTCGCAGCTCCATCCCCTCGTTGGGAGCAATCATCCCGAAGACCAGAGAACGACGACATGCATCTACGTTATCCGTCGCCCCCGCTGGGCTACAGAACGGCGGCAGATCAACGTCGTACGGACGATATGAGGGCAGGTCAGACCTACGAGCCAGTGGCGGAGGGGAGGATGGATGTTCAATCCGATCCTTCTCTGTTGGCGCGGATTACGAGCTCCCAACACTATCCGGTAACTGTCAACGGTATTGAAAGTTATTTTCATTGACGATTGACTGGCAGCCGTCGAGCAATTACCGCGGACGTGGAAGAAGTGATTTCGGGAGAGGACGCGGCGGGCGCGGTGCTAGTCGAGGTGTCCCCCCGCTACTGGATAGAATTACGTCTGGTCCTTCGAGCTTGGAAGATCGTTTGACATGATTTGCGTACTTGTTCGATTTTCTTGTACTATGCCTGAGATATTGCCTACGTAATCGTACTTTAGCTTGACTAACTACGCGGCCATTCCGACCCTGTAAGCATCATACACTCATGAGTTGGACGGGGTACGCAAGATATCGTCATCTGCTCGTTAATCTAACTTCACATCTTTCTCAGTTTCAAGAAATCTCTGAACAGGGCAGGCACGACGGTGCGCCATCACTCGTCACTCATCCTAGACACCCAGCAGACCCAAGCGCTTCCACACAGGTCTTGCAAAAGACCGGCCAAATAGAACGTACCGTCGATCGTGAGTTTGCAGAGGAAGAGTCCAAATACCGCGGGTGCGTCTGCACCACACGTCCACACCCTCACCCTCACGCCGTTTCTTGCCCTAGATTCGAAAAGGAATGTCAAGCGCTGCAAAAGGACAGCAAGACCTATTCCGATGCGATGCGGGGTAAGCCCAGTTCGTTGCCGACAACCCACGCACACGCTGATCACGCACAGCGATGACCGCTGCCCAGGCTCGGTTGGCGGACACGATCGAGACGTTTTACAACGCTTCGGATCGGACGTCTGATGGTGCAATGGCAGGACATGCGTTCAAGAGTGCGGTGGACGACCTCGACGGTAGCGTCCAAAGAGAAATGGTACGTCGTACGCTCGCCGGGACGGGGGGGCATCGTGTTGAGATGACGCTTTCTCCGAGGACGCACCCTACCGGACGTGTATCATGGAACCGCTCGGAAAGATGAACGCCTACTTTCCCGTCGTCAATGAACACATCACAAAGCGGAACAAAAAGGTAAGGGTTTCCCCCGCCCCTTGGATACAGATTCTCTCGCCGACGTTGGTCTAGTTGCTCGATTACGACGCCGCACGAAACAGACTACGCAAACTGATCGACAAACCGAGTGAAGATCCGACCAAATTACCCAGGGTGTGCCCCCCTCACCTCGTTCTCGTATCGTCCTCACCCTACACCGTCCTAGGCACAACAAGAACACGACGAGGCCAAGGAAGTGTTTGAGCTGCTCAACGACCAGCTCATCGGAGAGCTCCCCCAGTTGCTCGATCTTCGCGTCCCTTATTTCGACCCTAGTTTCGAAGCCATGATACGCATGCAGTGCAAGTTTGCAGAGGACGGGTACGAGAAGATGAGTATGGTGCAGAAGTGGGTTCGTTTCGATCTACGGGGGACACCTCGCTCACCGGCTCCCCAGATACTTTGCAGACGGCGTCAGGGATGACTATGCTGCTGGACAGCTGGACGCTCAGGTATGGTTTGTTCGTCTGGAAAGCCAACAGGTCGCCGACACCATCACAGGTCGAGGGTGTCTTGCAAGAGATGAAAGAGTTGTCTATTTGCGGAGCCAACTAACAATGTCATATCCTTACATAAACCCCATTCTCTCCTATTGGACTTTCGGACCAGCCGAAGCATGAGGTTATCTGGTACATGAGCACCATATCGGCGCGGAACTGGTGCTACACTACTGAGTGCGCGAAAATACAAGGTCAAGGAATTGTGTACAGTCGTAAAGTGAATAATGCAAAAAGGCGTAGAGTATGCGACAGAAAGGTATAGCAGAAAGACGGTCGGGGTACACAACTACAGGGAAAAAGTCTAAATCCTACCAATGCATGGATGTGAAGCGATGTGGATCCAACGTGTAGTGACATTTGAAACTGAAATCTGGTGTAAATCAACCAAAAAAAGCAGAGGCAAGGCTAAAGATCTGCACGCAACGTTCATTATATGTGCACAAAAGTCAAAATGTGAAATAACCCACTATACCACAATGAAAGATGAGAGGCAGGACTGTACAAGCGTCTTATGACGAAGCGGGTCCGAAACTCGTGATTGCAAGACAGCCAAGCCAGATCATCTCGACGGCGGCTCTGCCGACCGGGGTGAGTACGATCCTGCCTACTTCTCGTTCGTCTTCCTCGGACTCGATCATGTCCTCGTGCACGGGAAGCTCTTCACGCGTGCAGAGCCCTAGCTTGAGCAGACCATCCTGCTGGAAGTCGAAGCCGCGCTCACGGCCTTCGCATTGACAAACGACCGTCTCAGGCAACCCCTCTCGAGGAACAACGGCGGAATAGTGCATCGCTTCCCATTCAGAGCCGTTGGTAGCCAGCCCTTCGCTCGGGATACGGACGCCGCTCGGTTGGAGCTCATCATAAGTCACCACACGCGCGACGACGCGAAACGTAGGGAGATAGACTGTCTTGACGTCAAGTTCGGTACCACTCTCCGATGAGTGAGAATGTTTTGCTTTCTTCTTTTCTGCTTTCTTGCTTACTGGACTTGCTTCTGAAAACGGCACGTAGTAGACAAGTAGGAATTGGCGATTCTCTGGAATAGGGACAACCGACGTGGTGCTGCTGGTCTCCATTTGCGCGCCATTCGCGTCCGTTTCTCCAGGCCAGAGGGGTAAAAGCATATAGAGACAATCGTCTCGAATTTGGTCAAGGACTGATTGACTGGGCTTGTGTTTCGGCCCGTTCCTTGACGGCTTGTGGGGGTTCGTGTGCAATAGACCGACGTCTCTAAACGAGGCATTCAGATCGTCGAGAACACGATCATTCTCTTCCTGTTGGTCACGACCGGCGGTGGTCATCCATGGAGGCTGGAAAGCTTTGGGTTGGGCAGCAACCAAGGAATGATCGTCGGTCTTCGAACTGCCGCGAAGGAAGACGCGTATGAGACGTTCTGTAAACGTCGAACCTGATTCCGTGTGCGTGCGATTGTTAACTTTCGCGCGCAGAGTCTCGATATCGTTTGGATCTAGCTTGCTAAAGGCTTCTGCGTGGGTCGTGCCGGTGCGAGTAGGCCGGCGGTCATCTGAGTCGACCGAGTCACGCTGATCGCGATGGCGGCGGATGGGAGGGGCCAGAGACATCTCGTTCTCGGGGACTCTGATAGATTCGCTCATTGATGGAGAAATCGACGACGCCGATGAAACTGGACGGTTGAGTGATTCCTGATGGTGAACGCTGGTGGAAGATATGCTAGGGGAGAGTTGAATCCTCATTTCGGGTTGTTCGGTGGAAGAAACCATCTGTTGGACGGCGCTGGAGGTACCGGGATTGATGCTCCCTGCGCTGCTCGTCGCCGTGCTCGATTCGGTGCTCGTTGTCGGATTCGCGCGATGTTTCTTGTCTTTCCCTTTGCTCTTGCTTGAGGCTTTTCCCTTGCCCTTGTCTTTGCTTTCCTTCGCCTGCCCTTGCTTCCTTTCCTTATCGCGGGAGGAAAGGCTCGGAGTACCACGACGGCTCCCTCTCTCTTTGTCCTTCGGATCGCCCGATTTCCTGTCATCGGTCTGGAAGGGACCAAGTTGTCTCGTTGTTCTCGTGCTAGTATATTGTTCCTGCACCTTCTTCAGTGCAAGCATAGTCCCACTTCGCATGTTCATGTGCATCTGGGTGGCGGAGAGACCTCCTGCTTGGCGACTTGAAAAGATGCTATAGGAACGGAAAATCGAAAATGCAACAGCTCGGGAGTGCTTGTGGATGACGCTATGGGGCCCCGAGATGGTATTTCCCATGAGGAAAGGATCCGGGATGTGGCGGACATGTATCCGTTGCTGTGCGCCTTTGGCGGGGTCGGCAGATTGTGCTGTGTTGAATGAGAAGCCGGTTGGGTCAAAAAGAAAGGATCGGGCATACGTTTAAACACCAGTTTGTCGACCTTGAAGCGGCCGACATGTCCGCAACGCCACATTTCCTGTGTTCGTGAGGAACCTTCTTTCACGGACTTATCGGGACGATGGTGTGCTTGCTGCTGCCTCCGACGCATGGAGCTGGTTGCATCCGCCTTTTCCCGCTGGAACGACCAAAAGTATCGAACGGTATTCCATTCTCGATCGTTGATCTGAAGGTGGGTAGTGAAGGTGTCTCCGAATGCAGTCGTGCTGCCGCTGGCAAAAGGCGCGACGGCGGAGAGCTGTTGGGAAGCCCTGCCAGGGCCAGAAACGCTTCCCTGGACAAAGGAGGGACGAGAGTTATAGGAGCGTATGCTGCCCTCGGAACGCCTTGAGAGAATGTATTGTAAGTTGAGCCCATCGTAAGCGTTGGGCTCGACCACTTGCTGCTGGCTGGCTTGGAGCTGCTCTAGAGAGATGCGACCGGCGCGGGAAGTGGGTTCGGATTTTGGGTGGATTGATAGATCTTCACCACTGAGGGAAGAGCGGTGCGTACTCGAGTCGTCCAGGCTTCGACTGGGGCGACGTACGGTGAGTATGCTACCCTCCGGACTGCGGTTACTGTAGACATCACTGGATTGTACAGCTCCGGGGATTGCCATGGGTAAGCTACCTCGTCTTCCGTCAAAGATGGAGAGACGAGAGGAGGAAGGGCCAGGGTCAACGAAATGGAGGTCTTCTTCGATATCGACGAGATAATCTCTGGCGAAAGTGACGGGGGATGAACTGCCGTCATAGTAATCGATTTCGAGCTCGTCGTCACTGCTGAACTGCTCTGTGGAGGTGCGCATACTGGCACGAGAGCTTGAGCGGGAGGTGGTGACGGAAGTAGAAGAGGACGGGATTGGCCCATGGTGCGATAAAGCTGCGGTAACCCCATGTGTGCGCGAAGCACGACCGAAGGTATGCTGCGAGGCATTGTCAGACATGACGCTGCCACGCTGCGAGCTGAAATAGGCAGGGACGTCGTGATCTGAGTTTGTGGTGGGGTCTAGGCAACTCTCGGAATCGGACCCGGAGACGACGGGAGATCTGGAAGAGGTGTTCACGACGAGTGAAGGATGCCTCGTTGCAGAGTGGCGACGTGACTGAACAGGGGAAGGATGGAGAGAAGAAGCCAGAAGACCGACACCCTGCGAAGGATGACTGCTGACATTATGGAATACGGAAGGACGGGGAGTGCGATCAATGCTCGTACGGCGAGGAACGGCTGTGAGAGGACTGATAGACTCGGATGACTCTGGGAGTGCGTCTTGGGAGGACAAACGGGGACTACCAAAAGTGTAGGTAGCAAGACCTGAGTACATGGTGCTACAAAGTAAATATAAGTAGTTAGTCAAAGTGTAGAAAACATGAGCATACTTGTCATCCTCGGCGAGCTCATCAGAGAGCGAGCGGGGGTCGGCGATGCGCTGACCGATGTTGAACGACATGACGAATATGAACAAATGTGCAATTAAACTCTGAAACAAATCAAAAAAAAAGGGGAAAAGAAAAAAAAAAAAACAAGAATGCGAAACGATCAAGTGCAATCTCAAAGGGAAAAGGTTTTATTTTATTTTATTTTATTTTTCATTCGCTCCCACGTGGCATGTGATCATTGTTCCATGATTAGCACGAAAATCATTCCGCGTCCTCCTCCTCGCCACGCGCTCTACACGTGCATCTACGGAGATGAATCTCGGCCTGATGGCGTAGTTGGTCATCGCATCTGTCTAACACACAGAAGGTCTCCTGTTCGAGCCAGGGTCAGGTCATTCTTTTTCTCCCATGACCCACATCTTCGACCTACCCTCCACCGGCGCAATCTCGTTCTCCGCCTTTGCCGTCGACACCACCGATGCGAATGCATACTCCGTCCAGATCGCCGACGCAACTCAGGCGAGAGCCAACATGAGGGACGCTCTCAAACAGTCTCGGCGGACAGACTCGCACGACAGAGACTATCTCCGGATCATCAAGGTATGTCCCCCTCTGCCATCGCCTCTTCGTCCACACGACTGCCACGACAGGCCCTCGACGACTACATCCCACATCTCCGCGGCATCATCGCCTGCGTCCACTCGGGTGAGCTGCAGTGCAAGTACCAGCCTGGTAATCCAGTAATCCATCCACCTCGCCGCCAGCGCTCTGATTCTCCACCCAGTCTTCTCATGGCGGACAACCCTCTCTGCCACCCTATTCAACACCTCCCCGCGTCTCCGAGTACCGTCCCTCCAGGCTGACCTCGCGAGCACGCTCCTCGTCTACGCCATGGCCCTCTCAAACTTTTCCCACTCCACCATCGCCTCCCTCGGCGCGTACGAATACGAACGCACGATAAGCGAGAAAGAGAGAAAAGAAAAAGACGAACGTCTCAATTTCGGTGTAACCCTCCTCTGTCGAGCAAGCGGCGTCTTTTCAGCGATCAGCGAGGGCGTACTAGGTGACCTCGACAGTGTCACCAGAAGTCGTGCAGGCACCTGGGCGCGTCCGCCCGATCTGTGCAAGGAGGTCAATACAGCGTTGGCAAAGTCCGGCCTTTTGCGCGTTCATCGATGGCGCATAGCTAATGATATTGTTTCCAGGATGGCCCTTGCAGACGCACAATCCCTCGCGATTCGGAAGCTCCTATCAAAAGCGGCATTCGAGAGTACCCTTTCACCGGGTCCCCCTCTTCCCAAATCACACCCCTCCACCGCACTCCTCGCGAAGCTCCACCTCGGCTGTGCCGCGCTCTATTCGTCCGCACGGACTTTGGCTATGGCGCCATCGAAATCCAGCCAGTCCAGACCGGGCTTTGGATCTGCATCCAAGTCTCAGAGTGATGGCGGTGGCGGTTCGGGAGAGGTGTCTGCAGAGTTGTTGAAGTATCTTGACAAGGAAAGCAAGTTTAATGTCGCAATCGCGCACAAGTGGCTAGGTGTAGATGCAGGCGAAACCACAAAAACTGGTAAAGGCGGCGAGGCAGTAGGCTTTCTCAAATGGGCACAGCAGGAACTCGAAGACCTCCAACCCTCACGGCTTCCAAAAGGGTTGGCCAAGGATCGAGACCAAGACGGAAAGCGACAGGACAGGAAAGCCAGGTTCGAGAAGGAATTGAAATCCGTCAAGATTTTCTTGGATCACTACCGAAAGATCAACGACTCGGTAGGTCGTGCTGTGGGTACTTGACGTGATGGATTTTTACCAATCCTCCCTCGACCACGGTACCTAGCTGACATTCGACCCGGTACCGAAGCAATCGGAGCTGCAAACATTGATACCCGAGGGGAGAATGGCGGTCACTGCGAAACCATATGTATTGCCTGACCCAGCCTTTGGCCCTGGGTCGAAAGGTTACCAGGTGCAGGCCCGTACGCGGAACGGTGCCGAGACAGACGAGGCGTTGGGTATAGAGGCGTTGCGGCTTGGCGATCAAGCGGATAATAGGAGAAGTGGCATAATGGATGATGACAGCAGCGACGACGATGCGGAGGGCACGTCTACTCTACCGGGAACGTACGTCGGGGCTGGGTCATATTTCTAGCATCCCTGTGTAAAGTGTAGATGTATTGTCTTCGAGAATTACTCGTAAGGAGGCAGACCCCACTCCTCGGGCCTAAAGTCCACTATAGACTGGAGCGTTTGATCTGGTATATGCTTTCCCGTGTAGTCCACAGTCACCAAGTTCGGATCGGGAACCCACACAACTAGAGCTCGAATCAGTACCTCTTGACGCGTTCAGCAGGTGAGCACGCACCAGACATCCCAGCTCTCTTCCCAGCCTCGATCCCCGGAATCGCATCCTCGAACACGAGGCCCTTGCCTCTCTCCAAAACATGCTCAGGGTCCACACCCTCCTCCCCCTCCCCCACACCCCTCCCCAACTTGTCCCTCGCCGCGAACAAGAAAATATACGGCTCCGGCTTCCCACTCGTCTTCCCCGCTACATCATCCCCACACACCACCCTCTCCATCGCAGTCCCACACTCAAAGTACCCAAAGATCTCCTCGTGCAAATGCGCCGACTTGCGTTCAAAGTTGCGTCGCTTGGACGAGGTGGCGACCGCGATCGGGATTTTGTGTGTCGCGAGATGGGCGAGGAGTTTGGTGACGCCAGGGAGGGGACGGACGGTGGGCCAGAGACCGTCTTGGGCGAGGGTGCGTTGGGCGATGTAGGATTCGGGTGTGAGGGAGATGGAGGGGAAAAAGGAGAGGAGGTGGGCGGCGGCTTCTTGTTCGACTGCGAGGTAGGTTTGGTGGGGGCGGGATGGAGATGGGGATGGAACGCACCTTTACCCATGAGGCCTGCTTTGATGTCCCATGTCATCTGCACGCCGTAGGGTGCGAGGATATCGTCTGTGTCGAGCTAGGTAATCAATCCTGCGCGATCTTGGGATGATGCGCACTGGTTACTTTGGTATACACGGATTCCGTGTCGATGAGGAGCCCTGTGAGGATAACCCTGTGAGGCGGCGACGCGGGGCAGTACTGATGGATCAAGCTTACCATCCATGTCAAAGATCACATACTCGATCCGAGGGCGTGCCAACGAGCCTGATGGCATGATGTGTAGTAGATGTCGATGATCAATGACTGATACTTCTCGTCGAGCCGTGACACATCCAGTTATATCAAACCGACCAAACCCTCCACCATACTATCACCCAATCCTTCTCGTCTACGCACCGTGGTGTCTCGCCACCATTGTTCATCCTAGAACGTGACCTTTCGGCCGCATGCGTACTGCCCTGCGGTCGCCGGCGCCGAACAGTGAAATCAACGCGCTCGGGTGCTTCTCGCACTGGTACAATTGATGATCACGTAGTACGTTGGTCCCATTCTAGTTCCGGGTATTCACGTATACTTCTGGACGTTAAAGGCCGTGATGCTGGAAGGACCCTCGCTCGTACTTTCCCGTCGAACGTCCCTTGGAGTTGACGAGAGAAATGTTGTTTTCTCTGCTTGTCGCCCTGTTGGCCGTGACGCTATCGCTGGGCCGCATTGATCGCAACCTCCATTTTGCGAAGCGCGACACAGATGGCTTACAAAACAACGTACGCTATTCGCATCCCATACATTCGTACACCAGGCATGACTGACGTGGCCCGACATTTTCCAGGTGACATGGGATGAATATTCCATTATGATCAACGGGGAACGTCTCTTCCTCTTCAGTGGTGAAATGCATCCATACCGGTATACCTCCCAACATCTGTGTCACAGCCTTGACGTTCACACCATTTCCTAGGATGCCAGTCCAATCACTTTACTTGGATCTGTTCCAAAAGATCAAATCCATGGGGTTTAATACAGTGTCTTTCTACGTGTTCTGGGGTATCCTAGAGCCAAAGCGTGGTGAAATCTCTTTTGAGGGGTTCAGGGACTTGAAGCCGTGGTTTGATGCTGCCAAACAGGCCGGGATCTACCTCATGGCTAGACCGGGTAAGAGTTGGTGTC